>VONZ01000917.1:0-280820 GCA_012976165.1 Labeo catla | reverse complement strand
GGAGGCGGAGCAGGAGGCGCAGGAGCCCTCCAGGGCGGAGGCGGAGCAGGAGCCCTCCAGGGCGGAGCTGGAGGCGGAGCAGGAGGCGCAGGAGCCCTCCAGGGCGGAGGCGGAGCAGGAGCCCTCCAGGGCGGAGCTGGTGGCGGAGCAGGAGGCGCAGGAGCCCTCCAGGGTGGAGCAGAAGGCACAGGAGCCCTCCGGGGCAGAGCAAGAGGCGGAGCAGCCCTCCAGGGCGGAACAGGAGGCGGAGCAGGAGGCACAGCAGCCCTCCGGGGCGGAACAGGAATCCGCGTCTCGGTCTGGGACCTGGGGAAAGCAGGGACAGAGGAGGTAGACAAAATAGGGGGAGAAGGCGCAGCAGCCCTCCGGGGCGGAACGGGAGGCGGAGCAGCCCTCCGGGGCAGAGCGGAAGGCGGTGCAGCCCTCCGGGGCGGAACAGGAGGCGCAGCAGCCCTTTGAGGTGGAATAGGGACCCGCATCATAGTCTGGAACCTGGGGACAGCAGAGATAGAGGAGGCAAACAGAATAGGGGGAGAAGCAAAGAGTTTGTAAGGGGACGCCACCTCCAAGGGAGGATCTACAGCCGTAGCTGACACCTCAGGAGGTATTGGCGCGACTTCTCCGACCGAGGGGAGCTCTCGAACAGGCTTGTGACCAGACGGGAGCTCTGGAGCTGACTGGAGACCAGACGAAAGCTCTGCAGCGGGTTTGAGATCAGAGAGGGACTCTGGAGCAGACTGGTGAATAGACGTGGCCTCAGGGGTTGGTTTGTGAACAGACGTGACCTCAGGGGCACAGTGTGCAGCCCATACACACCAGATGGCAACCGCCATTAAAGGTAGAGCAGCAGCGAGAGGCTGTGGTGGGTCCAGTACACCGGCTAACATGATAGGCCGTGATCGTGGGATATCAGACGAGGCATGGCACGGCTCTGGAAGGTCAGACGAGACGTGACTTGGCTCTGGACGGATAGACGAGACATGACGAGGCACTGGGAGGTCTGATGAAACATGGAGAGGCTCTGGGCCGTCAGGCGGGACGTGACTTGACTCAGAGCGGTCAGGCGGGACGTGGCTTGACTCTGGGTGGTCAGACGAGACATGGTGAGGCTCTAGACAGATAGACGAGATGTGACTGGGCTCTGGAGGGTCAGACGAGGCGTGACTTGACTCTGAGCGGTCAGACG
Organism: Labeo catla; assembly: GCA_012976165.1. Lineage (NCBI taxonomy): Eukaryota > Metazoa > Chordata > Actinopteri > Cypriniformes > Cyprinidae > Labeo > Labeo catla. Next base: position 279,634 of record VONZ01000917.1, on the reverse strand, counting down.
AGGCGTGACTTGACCCTGAGCGGTCAGACGAGGCGTGGCTTGACTCTGAGCGGTCAGATGAGGCGTGGCGGGGCTCTGAGCCATCGGGCAGGATGTGACTTGGTTTGTGGTGACCAACTGTGACTTGGCTTGACTCATGGGGAACAGCTGTGACTTGGCCTGACTCATGGGGAACAGCTGTGACTTGGCTTGATTCATGAAGAATAGCTGTATCTTGGCTTGATTCATGAAGAACAGCTGTATCTTGGCTTGACTCATGGAGAACAGCTGTATCTTGGCTTGACTCGTGGAGAACAGCAGCTGTATCTTGGCTTGGCTTGTGGAGAACAGCTGCGACTTGGCTTGACTCGTGGGGCACAGCTGTGACTTGGCTTGACTCATGGAGAACAGCTGTAACTTGGCTTGATTCATGGGGAACAGCTGTGTCTTGGCTTGACTCATGGAGAACCACAGCTGTGTCTTGGCTTGACTCATGGAGAACAGCTGTAACTTGGTTTGATTCATGGGGAACAGCTGTGTCCTTGCTCGACTCTGTAGCTTGACCGGGCTCTGTGGCTTGACCGGGCTCTGTGGCTTGACCGGACTTGGAAGCTTGACTTGACTCTGGAACTTGACTCGACCCTGAAGCAGCAACGGTAACTTGACTTGACTTCGAAGACGCGTCTGCAGCTTGACTTGGCTCTGCAGCTTGACTTGAATCGGGGGTAGCTGCCATTTTAGCTGCCCATACAGCCATTAGGGGTGAGTCCAGTACGTGAGCCATCAGGTGGCGTGGCTTGGAGACAGCGACCATCTTGTCGAGTGGCTCTGGGATGGCGGCCATCTTGTGAACAGGTTTGGGGATGGCGGCCATCTTGTGGACTGGCTCTGGGATGGCGGCCATCCTGTGGACGGGTTCTGGAATGGCAGCCATCTTGTGGAGTGGCTCTGGCGTGGCAGCCATCTTGTGCAGTGGCTCTGGCGTGGCAGCCATCTTGTGCAGTTGCTCAGGAAAGATGGCTGTAATCTGACTTGAGACAGGGGCAATAGCTCTGACTTGACTTGATGCAGGAAACACAGCTGCAACTTGACTTGATTTGGAAACTTGACTTGACTCAGGAAATGCAGCTGCAGCTTTAAATGGCTCTTGTATGGCGGCTGTGACGTGACGGAGCTCTGCTCTCGCCGCCATCTTGTGAACGGGCTCCGCTGTCGTCGCCATCTTGCCAACCGGCACCGCAGTCGCCGCCATTTTGTGCACGGGCTCTGTTGTCGCTGCGATGGCATGAACGTGCTCCGACGCGGCCGCCATCTTGGGAACGGGCACCGCTGTAGCCGCTACCGCGTTAACGCGCTCTGGCGCGGCCGCCATCTTGTGCGCGGGCTCTGCTGACGCCGCCATAGCATGAGCGCGCTCCGACACGGCCGCCATTTCTCGAGCGATCCAGGCGGCAAACTTGTTTGTGGCGTCGTGATCCGGCAAGACCGCTAGTTTGCGAGTGGGACGCGCGGTCGCCCTTACCGCGTTGTCGCGTTCCCTCTCCGCGACTCCCACAGTGCACGGTGAACCCACACACAAAAACGCAAAGTTTAAAAACGCCTCTAGAGACGAGCGCGGACCCTCGCGTCTCAATTGCGTACGGAGAGGCTGGTTAACGCCGTCACAAAATATCTCAATAATGATACAGTCCGGGAGAGTGGAATGATTCGAGATTGAAATGAACTCACGGGTGTATTGTTCCAGTGTGCGTGATTTCTGTTTAATCCTGAAGAGAATTCTGTCGGTGTCCATATCCTCTGACTGTCCGGGGGTGAAGCTGCTGGATCTTGTTGTGACGGAGTGTTCTGTTACAGTGCGAGTGAGACGAGAGGCGAGCGGATCCACGTGCAAGCTTTTATTAGAAGGACTAGACAGATACATGGTCAGGCAGGCAGGGTCAAAACAGGAGCGAGCATTATCCATAGGGGCGATCCGAGAGAGAATATTCCAATAACCAGAGCGAGAGTCCAAAAGGCAGGCGGCGATGAGTCGTACACGATAAACCAGGCGCGAATACAAACTAGGAAACATAAACAAGATAACAACCAAACAACACTCCGTGCAGTGTACAAGGAAGTCCGGGGTTTTATAGAGCGCCTGATTGGTCATGGGGGCTGACGCAATCAGCGCGGTGGAGGATGGGAGATGCAGTCCAAAATGCAAAGCAACAGTCAGAGAGCATGAAAAGGTGAGAGTGACATCTGGTGGTGGGTAGTCCGCAGAACACCGACCAGATCCATGACAGTATGACAGCTTTGAGAAGCATTAAAATGTCTGTGTAAATAGTAGGGTTGGGTATTGACACAAAATTACATTTGATTTCTATACACAAGCTTGGGATTTGATTGGATTGGATTGGACTTGATTTGATTCAATATCAGATTTTCACAAGGAAAAAAAATCTCAAATAATGCTGTAAAATATACATTAGAGTCAGCTGGTACTATATTATAATATTGGAAGTTAAAGTTAACTGATTTGTATACAAAAATTGCACTCAATTAAGTTTCTAGAATGAAGTTATAATATTAATTAAAGATTTATAATTCTACTCCAAATCGTTTTCGAAATATAAACACTTAAATGGTAGCAACTGTCATAAAAACATAACCGATTTTTTCAAGTGTAAATTAAATAGCGCAGTAACGTTACAGTAAAATAACGAATAGCCTACAGTATGTAATATGGTGCATACATTTAGCAAGATGATTCTCTCTGGTGTTCATTTTTCTGAATAACGAGTTTACGGTCACTGATTATGTTTTGTTCTGAGGTAAATGTGACGTTACGTGACATATTGTTTACAAGCTGTTATATTGACGTCTTTCCGCGGTTAAAACACTGATTTAGCGAGTACATAAGGCAGATACGAATTTCGGTAAGTTGTGCTCTATACCTTTGGATGCTTATTCATGTTTATTTAGGCCAGAAACTGGTATTAAAGCCAGGAATGATCAGTTCACGTCACCGCCGCTTCACTTGAACCGAGGCCACATTAAACAGCGCCAAAACGGCATTTATTGTTTGAGTAGTGTAATAAAATGGACATAATTTTAAATCTAATACTTTATTTCATAACCAAAACCATGGGCGTCGGAAGCAAAATAAATGTGGGTGGGTCCTCCCCCCCAAAATTACTGGAGTATATGCCATTTTCTGTAGTCTGGTTCCTTTTATGATGTATATTGCCTGTATGGCGTAAGTGGTAAATCAGATAGCTAGAATTTTTTGACGCAAACGACCCGAGTGCGCGTCCGCCTGTTGCCGAAATCGGTCTTTTGCTTTTTCACATCTCATTTTACATCGGAAAGGCATTTGTTTTCAATAAAAATAAAAATGAAGAAAATAATCGAAAAGTTTGAATAAAGTATCGGGTAGGCTTAGGTGTATCTGAGCAGCAGGTATGCTCAGATGCTTTGTTTACTTTGGTGTGTTACAGGAGTGCAGCAGGCGCGAATATTCCCTAAACACACAGACAGCGATGCGACCAGGACCGTGGCGCCCGCTTCCTTTGAAATATGTTTGATGATGATGATCGCGCCCGCGCCCGCGCCCGCTCCGTCCACTCCTCCACCTCAGATGCTGCCTGTTTATACGCGTGAGCATAGAGCTTAATCTATTAGCGCATTTGTCATGTGGAATGGATTTGACTGATGGCGCTCTAAAAAGTGCGCAGACATATTCGCCGAATTAGAGACGGTAAAAGTGGGTGGGTCTTGTCCCACCCGCATTCTATGGTTCCGACGCCCATGACCAAAACAACAAAACACAAAGCTCATCGTGATTTATTCGATGGGAGATGCGCTATAATATTCCGTTCATTAACTGAAAACAGGCTAGACTAATCGAATCTTGGGATTTAAAAATCGATATCATTTTGTTAAAATGAGAATCGAGAAACTGATGTTTTGACCCAGCCCTAGTAAATAAACATAAAGACCATGTCAGAAGCAGCTTCTGTTCCGTATTTGTAGTGTAAAGATGGATTTTGCTGAAACAGTCTAGTGTTAGTCTATCGAATCTATAGATGGAAAGAAATAGTATAGATTTTATAGTATTCTGATTGATTGATTGATTGATTGATTAAAAGACATTATAAAAATACCCTTTAATGGAAAAGTGAATCTCTTCCTTTTAATGAAAAAGTTAATTCTAGGTGTTTTTTAGGCAGTTGCTGTGTTCAGGGATATACAGATAAAAATATATAAATTTTCACAGAAAAATATATTACTGATTATATAATATATAATATAAATTATATGCAAGTAAGTGTTGCACAATAGATGTCAGAATAGTTTGATTTCATTCTGTTTAAATTATCATTTTAAAAAATGTAGCAATTAATATTTTTGATGGATTCTGATATTTTTCATTTCAAAGTCTTGGTTTGGGAAAAGGGCAAAGCAAAATAAACACATGATGAAAAAGTATCCAGTAGTTTAATGACAAGAAGAGGGAAAAAGTTTAAATCTATAGTTCTAATAAAATCATTCCCTGGGACAGAAGCATTAGAATAAAAGAGAGATAATCAGATTCTATGTCTATAAAGAAGAATAAACAGTATTCAAATCGCGTATCTGATGAAACACACTTTTGAAACACAGTGGCACACAATCAATAATAAAATTGCAGGCAGCAGAAGAGTAATCCTAGAGCAGTAACATGCTCCTCTAATCCAGGATTAGAGTCTGATTGAGGGCACAGAAGAGTGCTGGCATCTGAGAGAGACGAGCACGTGCCTCGGTGCATCTAGAGGAAGCTGCTCTTTTACACTGAACCTGGATCATCCTTCCCTATTCAGATCATTAATCATTAGAAGAAGAGTATAAAAAGCTGCTTCACAATCACAGTAAAAGGGTAATTTCCACAATCACATTTCATTTAGTTTATCAACACAAATTCCGTAATCATTCCCTTGTGGTGAAATACTGTATGACAGGAGAGCTGATATCGATTTGATCACAAAATTGTGAAGTAGCTATGGATATTCTGATATTTGAAAAAGTGGAAATATACTTTTAAAACTGTTTATTAACTACTTGATCTAAAAAATTAGAAGAAACAAAATCTGATTTTGATGGATGTAAAACACATTTGCTTATATTTTTACAATGTGGTGTGATTGCTGCTTGAATCACAACATTTGTGAGTCTCAAAACTATACAGAAAAATGAATGAGTAATCACATCTCTCAACATGGTAGCTGTAAGGATTCAAAGAGCTATATTATCTAAACCAACCAGAAAAATAAATATTTGATTCTGCTCAAAGGCAAAATGTATGAGATCACTGTGGTCAGGTTTGACAAATGTTTTCTGACAAATGTTTTCAACAAATTGAAATGTAAACATGGAGATTTCGGTAGATAGATAGACAGATAGACAGACAGATAGATATAGATAGACAGATAGAGAGATAGATAGACAGACAGATAGATAGATAGACAGACAGATAGAGAGACAGATAGACAGACAGATAGATATAGATAGACAGATAGACATAGATAGATAGACAGATAGATAGATAGATAGACAGACAGATAGACATAGATAGACAGATAGATAGATAGATATAGATAGACAGACAAACAGACAGATAAATAGACAGACAGATAGATAGATAGAGAGAGAGATATATAGACAGACAGAGATATAGACAGATAGATAGACAGACAGACAGACAGAGAGATAGATAGATAGACAGACATAGATAGATAGACAGACAGACAGAGATAGACAGATAGATAGATAGATAGATAGATAGACAGACAGAGATAGATAGACAGATAGATAGATAGATAGATAAATAGAGACAGACAGAGATAGACAGACAGACAGACAGACAGACAGAGATAGATAGAGATAGACAGACAGATAGATAGATAGATAGATAAATAGATAGAGATAGACAGACAGACAGAGATAGATAGATAGACAGACAGACAGACAGAGATAGATAGACAGACAGATAGATAGAGAGATATATAGACAGACAGAGATAGATAGATAGACAGACAGACAGATAGATAGAGAGTTAGATAGATAGATAGACAGACAGACAGACATCATTGCTCACATCTTTGCCTTTAAGCTGGATATTAACTACAACAACTTGAACAAACAGATAGAACTGCATTAGCTGCAAAATGACAATGCAAACAGTCATTTCTAAAGACTGAATATGACAACCAAATCACATTTGTGTGCAGTGCGACTGAAGTCAAGAGGAATGTATTTACTGGACTGCCTCTGCTGGGAGAATTGACGCATCACTGCCGTGTCAGCAGACACACGGACCACACTCCTGCTGTAGCCTGCTGGCACTTGATCAGCTCAAACACGTAAGACACTTCCTCACATCTCAAGTCTATGCATTTGGCAAACCTGTAAAATTAGTATGACAACTTGCCTCTGTCAAAGTCTGTAAATACTATAAGTGTAAACTCCTTTTAAGCATTATACATCTGTCAAATGGAGCTCAGTGTGGAATGACAAGCGGAAAAACATATTGGGCCATCTGTAGGGTTCCATTCAGGAAGGAAACGACTGTTTCATGTTCTGATGTCATAACCTTTACTAACCATCAGGGTTACTGCAATTCACCACTAGTTAAGTACACATGCTTACCACACTCTTTGGCAAATTGGGCAAGAAAGTTCCAAGGACATTTCCAGCATGTCTATATTTAGCGAAACTTCAACAGAGAACAAGGTGGTGATAAAAGACCAAGAGCTTCAGAACGGTTAGCCTGGGGGGATGTGGGAAGGTTATTATAAAGTTATGCACAGGAGTACGTGGTAGGCGTCAAAGGGTTTCAGCTTCCATTTAGTGACTCATGATCTATGAAAGAGGCGTGGAAACCTGTCTTCCCTCTCTCTCTCTCTTTCTCTGTCATTCATACCCACAGCAAGTTCACGGCACAGCAGAGCCAGTATTCAAAAGTCACCTGGGGAACTTTTTCTATTTACTTTCTCTTTTTGTTTTTATATTCACAAAGACTTTCATTCAGGTGGACCCAGGAGCTGCTACCTTTTTTTTTTTGCCTGTCTGTGAAGCAGTAAAGAGGAACAGAGTCTGATTACGTTCCTGAGAGAGACTCTTTGAAGAGTCTCATCTTCTCAGCAGTTTTCTTTCTGTCTGCTCTTCTCGTTTAGTCCCACACCTCTTACTTTGCTTCAGTACATTGTTGTGAGGGAGAATGTCAAGGACCCGCTGTGGTGCTTGTGTTGTTTTATGGATGTTTTCCTTAGTGGCGTGTAAGGTTCCAGGTAAGATTAACTTTTATTGTGATTTTTGAAGTAACTTTTAGCTAATTTTTTCAGTATGCTTTTAATTTTTATTTGCAAGAATACCACTTTCCTTAAATCAAGCAATTTAAAGTTCTGAACTGCTCATCGGAAGTGACTGATTTTATTTACTTTTTGCTCTTGATCTGCTTTGATTTCAGTATTTTCAGTTAGGCCACGTTTTAGCAATTCATGTTTGTATGTCACAGCTGCCAGGCTAAAAAGATGCCAAGAAAGACTTGCAGTTTATGAATACACCTTATTATGTAATTCAAGTGGATGGAATAAGACATGAATGTTGGCAAGATCATCCATGGACATCTGTTTTTAGTTGTTAGGTAGTTTCTCTTTAGGAATTCTTTCCAGTACTCAAATTAAAACAGTTTTTAATTACCCATCATGATTGTTTTAGAAGTCATAAATTATTATGTAGGTTTAGTATAAATCAGGCAGTGTTATTTTAGTTGTATTTATAGACTACTATAATATTTATTAATTTAGAATTTGTTTTTTCCATTTAAATTTTAACTTTTTTTTTTTTTGCTTTGTTCATTTTTATTGTTTTTTTGTTTATTTCTGTTTAGTTTTACAAACAAATGTAGCTCGAAATGGATTTGTAATTGTAGATTTCATGTAGTTCGTTACAGTTCAGACTAGCTAAATATGATCATATTTCAATCAGATTTGCACAAAAATGGAAACGGATTTCCTTATGTCAGTGGAGATGACCTGCGAGTAGATTTGCCTGATAATATTTCAGCAATCATGCCATGTGTGTGTTTTCTAGCTTTAGAATCAGAACAAGCATAATTTTGATCTTTTGATCTCTTTTGAATTAAACAGGTGTGCAAAAATGGTTCTCAATTCAGTTTGATTCACTGGGACATTGAATCGCACACTGAATCGTCTTTAAATTCTTATTTTTTGTGTGTTTTCTATCAGCTGCTTAGAATCATAACTTTGATGCATAATTCATTAATGAATCGCTCTTTTGAATCAAAAGGATTTGCAAAAAAAGTCTAAAATAGTTTGCGATTCAGTTCGATTCATTGGTACAGTTCATTCACTCACTGAATTGTCTTTAAATTCTTATTTTTGTATGTTTGCTATCTGCTGTTTAAAATCAGAACAGGCAATGCATAATTCACAAATGAATTGCTCTTTTGATCTCTACTGAATCAAACAAGTTTGCCAAAAGGCCTAAAATGGTTCGCGATTCAGTTTAAATCATAGGGACAGTTCACTCCTGCACTGAATCGTCTTTGCATTTTTATTTTTGTGTGTTTTCTATTAGCTATTTGGAATCAAAACAAGCAATGCATAATTCACGAGTAAATCACTCTTTTGGTCTCAAGTGAATCAAGCGGGTTTACAAAAAGGTTTAAAATGGTTTGCGATTCAGTTTGATTCATCGGGACAGTTTACTAACGCACTGAATTCGTCTGTCAATTCTTATTTTTGTGTGTTTAGGATCAGAACAAGCGATGCATAATTCATGATTGAATCACACTTTTGGTCTTTTTTTTAATCAAACAGGTTTGCCAAAAAGTCTAAAAAGGTTCGCGATTCTGTTTAAATCAGAGGGACAGTTCAATCACACACAATATCGTCTTAAAATTCTTATTTTTTGTGGTTTTTATCAGCTGTTTAAAATCAGAACAAAAATGCATAATTCACAAATGAATCACTATTTTTTTGTCTCCTTTGAATCAAACTGGTTTGCAAAAAGGTCTAAAATGGTCGTGATTCAGTTTGATTCTTTAGAACAGTTCACTCACGCACTGAATTCATCTTTAAATTCTTATTTTTCGTGTTTTCTATCAGCTGTTTAGAATCAGAACAAGTGATGCATAATTTATGAATGAATCGCTCTTTTGAATCAAACGGGTTTGCCAAAAGGCCTAAAATGGTTTGCGATTCAGTTTGATTCATTGGGACAGTTCACTAACGCACTGAATCGTCTTTAAATTCTTATTTTTGTGTGTCTTCTATCAGCTGTTTAGAATCAGAACAAGTGATGCATAATTTGTGAACCAAACGCTTTTGATCTCTTTTGAATCAAATGGATTTGCAAAAAGGTCTAAAATGGTTCACGATTCAGTTTGATTCATTGGGACCGTTCACTCACGCAATGAATTGTCTTTAAGTTCTTATTTGTTTATTTACTATCATTTGTTACTGACTTGCACATGCTTTTCTTTCTCATTTTAGTTGAACTTTTTTATTGTGCTTTTTTATATTTATTTTTTACATCAGTTTTAGTTTTAGCAATTTTAGTACTTAAATGTATGCATTTCAGTTAGTTGTCAAGGCAAGACTGATCATTTTCTAATCTAATATTTATATTTTAATTTATTTTAACTTTGTTTCACTTACTTAATTTGTAATAGCTTTATTTATTTTGTTTAGTTAACAGTAACAAGAAATCAAAGCAAATGTGTTATTTAATTATTTATTTAGTGAACCTGCCTGTTTCAAATGTGCATTATTCCAGCAACCGATCATCAGCCAGACTGAAAAGATGAAAAGATGCCAGGAAAGATAAATGCTTGTTATAAATATACCTTATTATGTAATTAAAGTAGATGCTACTCTTAGATCTCAAGTGGAGGCAGAATTTCAGCTAATGACTTTTTGAGCCTCTCCTTGTTATAGAGCCTGTGAGTGAAGGAGATGAGTGACTCTGCTAGAATTCACTCTGGCCTGTCATTTGTGACTTACACTGTCACTGTGAATTTTCAACAAGCCAAGATCTCTCTAAGGACTCTCTATAATAGGTCTAGACACCTAGCATAAAGGAAAGTATTGCATCTATGTCATCAAGATAAGAAACGGAAGTATAACCACAACTGCCCCAATACACTTCAACTGTTGCATTGAGGATTTTGGCACACCAAAAATGCGACAAATGTGATTAATTTGTAGACAAAGATATAGTCTCGTGCAATCTCAGACTCACAATGCATGCAAAGTCACGACCGTGTCACAACATAAAGGTCATGCACTCTGCTGCTGCTCTATTTGTTTTGTATTTATAGCCCAACAATCTTCTAGCCGAGTCTGATAAGGTGAGTGTGTTGAACGATAAACAATCAGTCATAAGTGGTCATTACTGATAGATGTCAACTTAGCGATGTTATGGGTGAACATACAATTGTAATCACTCACATAAAAGGCCGACAGCAAATAGAGGCAGCAGAACTCACTTTTTCGGAGAAAAAATATGACGTACATAGGATAGCACATATGTGTGTTTTGTACACATGCACACCCACGCAGCATGTGGTTAGGATACGGGGGTAGAGATGTTACAGTGTTGCCAACTTAGCAATTTTGTTGCTAGATTTACAGATCTTTAGAACTGCACCTGAAAATTAGTTATCAGCACTGATTACAAACCTATCAACCTAGCTAATTTGTTTGCAAATGTTGTTTTATTTATTTATTTATTTTTTTATTATATAATGCTAATGCATTCGTAAATGTATTTTAATTGTCCAAACATGTTAAATTAGTATAAAGAAGTTAAAAGTTATAACCTGACCTGACTAAGGTTTCTCGTACATGCTTGAACATCTGATAGCTTTCTGGTTGATTTGCAGAGGTTCGTGTGACCTGCATCTTCTCTGGGGACTGCCTCCTTCCCTGTTCTTTCACGCCGGCTGATGGTGATGTGAAGATCCAGTGGTACCAGCAGGAGGCGCTCATACTCAGTGTACCGCAGACGGGACAGAGGCTCAGCAATGGCAGCGTGTGGCTGTCCAGCGACAGAGTCTCTGATGGCAACGCATCTCTGCTTGTTCAAAAAGTAGATACGAGGAGTAAAGGACGCTACAAATGTGTGGTCAACAATGTAACCGTGACATATGTTCTTGCAACAGTGGAAGGTTTGTTTCGCTTGCAGGAATACTTTATTTTAAATGTATTGTTTGTGATTAGTAGTTGTTGTTGAGAGGTTAGCGTAGTTTTTTCTTTTCCCCACTAATTTTTATTGTGAATCGGTTCACTGAAAAGATTTATTCAGACTCGTTCTGTGATTTGTTAGAGTAGGCCTAGATGCCGAGTCTTTTTGTGGAATGAGTGAGTCATCGATTCATTCAGTTAACAGACTTTTTAAATAGCACCAACAGGGTAATTTAAGCCTTGCTCAGACTGTCAGTCCAAATTCGATTTTTATGCATACCTAAGCCATCCGATTACATATGAATGCAGCTCGAAACTGATTTTTAATTTAATGTAGATTTCATGTAGTTCGTTGCCAGTGGAAATTACCTGAGTGGTTTTGCCTAATATTTCAGCAATCATGTCATATGTGTGTTTTCTATCTGTTTAGAATCAGAACAAGTGAATCGCACTATTGAATCAAACGGTTTTGCAAAAAGGTCTAAAATTGTTTGTGATTCAGTTTGATTCACTGAGACGGTTCACTCACGCACTGAGTCTTCTTAAAATTCTTATCTTTGTGTGTTTTCTTTCAGCTGTTTAGAATCAGAACAAACGATGCTTAATTCGCGAATGAATAGCTCTTTTTTGTCACCTTTGAATCAAACTGGCTTGCAAAAAGGTCTAAAATGGTTCGCAATGCAGTTTGATTGATTTGGACAGTTCAGTCACGCACTGAATCATCTCTAGATTTTGTGTGTTTTCTGTCAACAGTTTAGAATCAGAACAACCGATGCATAATTCGCAAATGGATCGCTCTTTGATCTCTATAGAATCAAAAGGGTTTGAAGAGATTTAAAATGGTTCGCGATTCATCGATGTAGTTTGATTCATTGGGACAATTCAGTCATGCACTGAATCGTCTCTAGATACTTAGTGTATGTTTTCTATTAAATGTTTAGAATCAGAGCAAACGATGCGGTCCGTGTACTTTTGCGTCCATTCGTTTTTCGTTTTTTAACCTAGAAATGAAATACGGAAAATGCGGTTTCTTCTATAATGGTTCAAACACTGGTGAACAGAATAAGCAGACACAAACTAATTTTCATTATTCAAAATTGTATTTCATTTAAAAACGTAAAAATGTTTTCTATGAGCTGTTTAGAATCGGAACAAGTAATGCATAATTCGCGAGTGAATCACTCTTTTGACCTTTTTTAATCAAACAGGTTTGCAAAAAGGTCTAAAATGTTTCGCGATTCTGTTTGATTAATTTGATTCACTCACGCACTGAATCGTCTTTAAATTATTATTTGGTGTTTGCTGTCAGCTGTTTAGAATCAGAACAAGCGATGCATAATTCGCGAGTGAGTCGCACTTTTGATCTCTATTAAATCAAACGGATTCAAATCGTCTTTAAATTCTTATTTTGTGTGTTTTCTATCAACTGTTTAAAATCGAACAAGCCATGCATAATTCGCTCTTTTGATGACTTTTGAATTGCAAAAAGGTCTAAAATGGTTCGTGATTCAGTTTGATTCACTGGGGAAGTTCACTCACGCACTGCATAATTCTTAAATTCTTATTTTTGTATTATTATCATTTGTTGCTGAAAAGCAAATGCTTTTGAGCTTCTTTTATTAGGTTAGCTGGCAGGGTTTTTCTATTTATTTATTTTTGCTTTATTTGAAGCACAAAAAATACTCTTCATTAATTTTCTTAAAAAGTGAAAATCTGTTATGATTGTCAGTTTCTTTATATGAAGTAATGATGAGCATTCTTAAAGGAGAAGTCCACTTCCAAAACAAAGAATCACATATAATGTACTCACCCCATTGTCATCCAAGATGTTCATGTATTTCTTTCTTCAGTCGTAAAGAAATTGTTTTTGTTTTTGAAATATTTCAGCATTTTTCTTCATATAATGGACTGATATGGTGCCCCGATTTTGAACTTTCAAAATGCAGTTTAAATGCGGTTTCAAACGATCCCAAATGGGGTTGTAAATGATCCCAGCCGAGAATGAAGGGTCTTATCTAGCAAAACGATCTGTTATTTTAATAAAAAATAATACAATTTATATACTTTTTAATTTCAAACGCTTGCCTTGTCTCACTCTGCCTAAACTGTTTTTGTTCCGGGTCATTACAGTTAGAGTATGTCGGAAAACTCCCATCTCATGTTCTCCCTCAACTTCAAAATCGTCCTATATCGCTGTTTTACCTTTTTTGTTAAGGGTGTTTGATCTTCTTTGCATGTTCACTTTGCAAAGACTGGGTCGGTACTTCTGCAGTGATGTACGATGATTTTGAAATGATTTATGAAGTTGAGGGAGAAAATACGATTGCAGATTTTTGACATACCCTAACTGTCTTTAGCCAGAATACACAAAGTTCAACGAGAGCAAGGCAAGACGAGCGTTTGAAAAACTGTATTTTGTTTATGAAAATAACAGATCGTTTTGCTAGATAAGACCCTTATTCCTCAGCTGGGATCGTTTACAACCACATTGGGATTGTTTGAAGCCGCATTTAAACTGCAACAGAAATGTTTTCCTTTACTGAGTAAAGAAAGACATGAACATCTTGGATGACCATGGGGTGAGTACATTATATGTGAATCTTTGTTTTGGAAGTGGACTTCTCCTTTAAGCTAATAAAAGCTGATAGGCCTAAAAAATAGGAAATAGTTAATGGGCAATTCTGATCTGACAGTGGCTGTATTGTGACTGAGTAATTATTAAATTATAATTATATATTTTTTATTAAATTGTACATTTTTAATTTTAAAACTATTATTTTTTAAATATTTGTATTTAATTGTAAATATTTATTTATTTATTTATTTTTGATGTCTTCAGCTCCAATCAGGTCGATCTCCATTGACATCAATTCCTCTGGCTTGATTCAGTGCTCTACTAAAGACGTCTACCCAGCACCGGTGCTGCACTGGAGCTCAAAACCCAGGTTAACTTCTCTGCAGCCCATCACCCGCATGGTTCCTGGCGACAAGGGCCTCTTTACAGTAGAGAGCACCCTAAAACAGCAGAACAACAGCCTTGATCATATTTATGTGTGTAACATCACCTCTAAATACGGCACACAGTCATGGACAGCTTCATTACAGCTGCAAGGTAAAACTTGATCACACTATAATGTGTATAATGTGTTATAAAAGTGATAATACCAACGTTGTCTCATGTACGTCACAGAAATTACCGGCTCTGAAGGAAAAGACTTGGTTATTCCATGTAAAGCTCCCAAGAACCTTCAGTCCTTCTCTGTCGTCTGGACTTTTACGGCAGCAGATAAAACCACAGATATCCTAACGTACGACAGCCGGACTCATAAATCCAGCAGTTCCTGGGATCACGTGGAAATAGAGGAGGACAACGCTTCGGAAGGGGATGTTTCACTAACCCTGGAGAAGCCTGTCGGCTCAGAACATTCTGGAATCTACACATGTGCCTTCTTAGGAGCAAACACACGGCATCTGATACAGAGCCGTGTTGTTATTTCATCCTCCAGGCAGGGGAAAGGTATCCACTGATCCATGAACTCATCCATCCATTAATTCATCTGTTGGACCAAACCTAGAACTCATTTCCTGCTAAAACATCATGGCAGTTTACTTTTTAACTGCAACATCTGTCTTGATTTAACACTTTGGCTCTCTTTTTCTCTGTAGATTTTCTTAAATATAATCTGTGGATGTTGGGTATTGTCGCAGGATTAATCGCTCTTCTTGCAATCACTTTAATTATAAAAAGATACAGAGGTAATACAGTGAACAGAACTTGGCGTATAATAATTCACCTGTGTTTAGTGTGTATGTATTCAGTCTATAGTAATGGTCCGTTATATTTATGTGTGCAGCAAAATCAAAAAGAAAACAAGAAAGTATTCAAGAGGATGCGGAAATGCAAAGCATGAACCCAGGTACTGTCCAGTCGTCTTGTGTTTTTTATAATTAATACATAACAGAATTAGATTTGAATATAGATTTGAGTTCTTGCAACTAAATGCTCTGTTTGTCTTTCATAGATAAAACATCAGAAGAGCCACAAGCAGGAAGTCAATTATGACACAGCCTTCAGGTTCTCACAGTTAGCCATGGAGAAAAGAGAGAAAAATATTATTATGAGAGATAAACCGGTATGAAATACAAGTTGGAAGACCAGTTGATGGGACTTTATTTCTATACAGTCTTCTTTATTTCTTATTTGTGAGAAAAAGTTTGGGAAAATGACATAAGAAAACATTTTAATGTATTTTTTAACTGTACTTTGAGTAAATATTTTGCCATAATTTATTTTGAATAATAAAAAATAAGAAAATGTCAGTTATTCTCTATCTATCTATCTATCTATCTATCTATCATTCATTTAGCCTGGGTGAGGATAAAAGATTTAATAGTAAAATGTTGAAATATCTACTTATTTAGTATTATAATAACCACAACATGCACATTTTTGTACAGACCACACCAGTCCACTTTAAGATTTGAATTCACTCGTTTGTTCTTTTCCCTGGTTATTTTTTCTTCATCCTCTGCTTAACTGTACCTGTTACATGGCCAGACCAGTTCTGGTCACTATATGTCCACTCATGCACCAGTTAGTTAATCATTGACCGGTTTAATTGATATGTCCACAAGGGTCTTTCTCTCCCCCTTTCTCACGCGCACACACTTTCAGGACACATGCACTGGTACAGAGAGAAAGATCGTGGCATCTAAGGATACTGACCAGAAGGTGCGGCATAGTCAGACTGTCATGGAACTGCTGCGTTTGTGTGCTGCATTTGTGCTTTTTCTTAGGACTTGGGTATCTGGTATCATCATTACTAAAGGTAAGGCCACACATACAGGCACACACATGCTCACTTTTGATACTTTGCAGTGTGAGAAGTTTTCTACATGCGTCTTAATGCCTTAGTTGCGTTTTTTTGAAATATAAAATGTATAAAAAATTGTTTAAAATATATAAAATAAACATATATATATATATATATATATATATATATATATATATATATAAAATTTATAAAAATTGTATAAAATACAAAATGGAATGTATAGAAAATAAAAAATACGTAATATGTGTCTGTGTGTATATATATATATATATATATATATATATATATATATATTATTATTTAAATACATGTATATAAAATATAAAAAACTACATGCTTTTTAATATTAGTTGGGTTTTCTTGTAAAATAAAATTACATCTCTGTCATTTAAGTTGTTCAGCTGTAGCTGTTGCTTCAGTAAATGGATCAAAGCAGCACTTGTAGGAAACTCCATTAGTCTCAGATTAATGACCCTTGTGAAAGAGAACAATCTGTGATTCATTTATGAGGAATAGGTAGCCAACAATATATAGCAATTTTAATGGTAGGAAAAATTGATTGTAGGAAAACAGAACAAAACAACAGGTTAATTACTAAATCATTTTGTGCAAATGTGTAGTTTTGTTATTTCATAATTTGCCATTGTTCGGCAAGAAGCCATTTTAAACCGGATATTGAGACGGATATTTGTTGAGAGTACAAATATAAGCCTGTATTTTTGCAGACAAAGCAATATTGAACTTCACATTGCAATTGCAGTGAATGAAAACTGCATGACTCATTTGAACACAGTTGTTAATCTTTAAAGGGATAGTTCACACAAAAAAATGTCGGTAATTACTCACCCTCATGTCATTCCAAACCCGTAAGACCTTCGTTCATCTTCGGAAAACAAATGATCACAGATGTCACATGGACTATTTTAAAAATGTCCTTACTACCTTTCTGGGCCTTGTCAGTTGTGTTACTGTCAATGCAGGGTCAGAAAGTTCTCAGATTTCATCAAAAATATCTTAATTTGTGTTCCGAAGATGAATGAAAGTCTTATGGGTTTAGAATGACATGAGGGTGAGTAATTAATGATAGAATTTTCATTTTTTGGGTGAACTATCTCTTTAAACCGATTTTCACTTGAATTTAGAGGATTTACATGTGCTGGTCTTGTTCTAGATGCACATGTGACTTGTCTGTTCTACGAAGACTGTGTGCTGCCCTGCAGTTTCAAGCCCACAGGGGCCGTGGTCATCCACTGGTACAAGCAGCAGATCCCCGTCCACAGCTACTACTACAATAAAGACCAGTATGGACTCCAGAACAAGCACTTCAGTGGCCGGACCAACCTGTTCAATTCCCAGATCGCACAGGGAAATGCCTCTCTGGTGCTGAGGAAAGTTAAAGTCCAGGATCAAGGGAGGTACAAGTGCTACACCAGCACCAGGAAGGGAAACCAGGAAACCTTCGTTAACCTGGGGGTCAAAGGTCAGTAACAGGTTTGACATGTTTTTAAGTTTGCTTGGGTTATTTGGGTTGTCTGATGTAAAAGCTACTTTTGACAAAGTGTAACACCTGCTGTTGGTCACCTACTGTAAAATTAGTTTAGACATTTTTAGCCAAGGACTCTCAGGGGGCCACAAGAGGGTGCTAGGGGGTCTGTGGAAAAGTTCAGAGAAAGAGGTGTGTAAAATAAAAATAATAAATTAAAATGAATTAATAAATTAAATAATAATAATAAATAAAATCAATTAAATTAAATAAAAGTTCAACTTACAGAATCTAACAGATTCTGTTTCATTCTGCATTACAAACCCTGGTTGGAAATAATAAACAAAAGAGATTAATCAGAAAGCATTTTATTCTATTGATAGATAAGACACAAAAAAACAGTACTAATTCTAATCATAAGAATTTTTCAGACTTTTTTTATTTTGAAAAAAGTGTTTATTTAATATTGAAAACTTTTTTTTTTCTTCACATTTTTGTTTTAGGTTTGTTTATTGGTTTCAAGTGCAAAAAATGTTAACAATAACAAAGCATAGGTAAATATTTCATACATATTTTGAAATAAAAAACAAACAAACGAATAGGATTAATCAGTATTAATTCTGTATATATATATATATATACATATTATATATATATATATATATATATATATATATATATATATATATATATACATATTTTTAATTTTGGAAAAAGATTATTTATTTTAACACTGAAAACTTTATTTATTTATTTATTATTTTCACACATTTTCTCCAGTTTTGTTTATTGGTTTTAAGCGCAAAAAGTGTTAATAACAAAGGATAGATAAATAAATATTGCACGCATATTTTAAAATATTTTTATATTGTAAAAATGAGAATTTATATATTAAAATGATGTTCCATTTTCTAGAGACCATTAGGTTGAAAAGTTTCATTATGTAATGTAATGTTTAACGTAAGTGTGATGTTTCATTAACATTGTCATTTAGATTTAGATTAGCAATTACTAATCACTATAGATATGTATAGTCTACGTAGATTGTGTAACTTTGTATAGAAAATTCATATTAAAGTCTGTGTAAATATGTGTTCTGAGTTTGTCACACCACAGAAAAATGGGTTAATAACCACCCAGCTAAATCTGAAGTATAAAAAAACGACAGGTAAATAAAATAAATTATTAAAATCTTGAAAAAAATAAGCAGGGGCGTGTCCGCTGTCTGCGCTAAAACCACGCCCACTTGCTGGAAACCTGCCGCCTCACTCAACTGTCAAATACAGATATATTTAAATAAGGAGACCGAGCTGTTTTGTAAATTATCGCAACCAGGTAAGTTAATATTCATTTACATGACGAAGGCACAGCTAGCTAGCAAACTTTAGGTTGTAATAACTAACGGTAATGACAGTAACTCGCTATCTAAACAACAAAACTGTTTAACGTCCTAACTCCAAAATTCAGTACATAGTTCACAGTCTTTGTAACGTGTTTTCAGCAATACATTTCTAACATTTATAATGTCTTTAGAAACAATTCTCTGAATTGCTTTTACAAAGACTTTACTTGCATCTGGAAACACTCCAAAAAATGAAACAATCAACTTATGTTTGAATCATTTAGATAATCCTATCATCCTGTGTTGATAATTTCATCTTCTGTCACGTTTAGCTCTGATCCAGTTTGTGAAGCTGGAGATGGCTGAGGAACGGGTCATCTGTCTGTCCCATAACATCTATCCAGCTCCTGAGGTCACGTGGGCCACTGATCCCCCTACAGACACCAGAAGCCTCCAGAACTTCACTCGTAAAACCTCAGACTCCAAGGGCCTGTTTACCATCGAGAGCAGTATCAGCGTGATAGGAAACATCTCTGATCATATTTACTTCTGCTCTGTTGTATCAGCGGATGAAACGCAGGTGTGGACCGCATCGCTGCATCACCAAGGTAACTACTTACTGAAACACAGACTGTCTAGAAAGGTGCCTATTTACAAATTTCAAACAGCTCTTTTGAATCTTTTAGATGAGTTATTTGGTGAGGAGGGCTCTGGACTATTGGTTCCCTGCATGGTCCTGCAACCTCGCCACAATTTTACCCTCACTTGGACCTTCATCAGAACCACAGAATCCATCGCCATCTTCACTTACGACAGCCGGACCCGTCGGATTGCGAACCTGTGGGAAAGTAAAGCTGAAGTGGACATAGATCAGACTCATTTAGGCAACGGTTCCCTTCATCTGCTGAACCCAGACAGTTTGGGGCACAGTGGTGCCTACATTTGCACATTCTACGGCTTCCAGATGAGACATCAAGTCCAAACCCACGTCAACATTACAGTTCGTGTGACTGGTGAGATTTACTGCATGTCTTTGAAAGATTAACACTGTCATTTAGCTTAATGACTATTATGAATGTTCATTCATAATACTATATATATATATATATATATATATATAATTTTTTTTTCCAGATGATGATGAGTATGACTGCAGAAGGTCATGGTGGGGAACCGCTGCGTCTGTCTTTATATTTCTGATCACTGTGTCTGTAGCCCTGTCGCGATGTTTTAGATTGAGAGGTAATTATTATTTTTTTATAATATAAAAATATACATTTTTTTAATAAAATACTATAGGCCTATATCTTATTATGCATTCTTTACTCAATATATATTTAATATTATCATATATGGTAATATTATATCACATATTTTGTGTAATATTACACAAAAAATGTAATACATACATAATATGATGATGTTTTACATAAAACATTTTATGTAATATTGCACAATATATTATCAAAAGAAGTTTTACTTTAGCTTTTACTACAGGCATATTGTCTCTTGCAGGTGAACATCCAGTACACGGCCATTCAGACATTAATAAACGAATTAGATGTAGCAACAAATCTGGTAAATAATTATCCTCACTCACACATTTATACTGCTACAAATGCAACACGTTGTAATATCCTTTATTTATTTTGGCAGAAATCACGGTATTTGAGAGGCAAGGACAAGATGAACCCAGGCGTAACGGTTTGGAATCAGTTGCCCCGTCCGACACAACGCCTTATGAATCATCCAAACCACTCAAACAACATCCTGACGGCTTTAAGAACGACGTCCTGCCGCACACACTGACAGAGAACAGTATGATAAACAAATGCATGATTATTAGCGATTCCTCCACGCCCGACACACCAGCGGAAAGACATGAATCCAGGCCACAAACACCAACAGGCGCCATCATAACTCTATTCACATCTGAGATTAATACACAGGCATCTGATGATAAAGAAAATGGGAGAAATGAACTTGAATCTGAATCACACCCAGCTGACGGAGTGGAGATGGAAAGTACAGTGATTCAGAGATTTCATAACAAATGTGAATCCGCCACACCTGAACTCCCACAGATGAATGGCTTCAGGTGATTGATATTAATTTGATAAACTGAAATGGTGCTGACTAGTTAGAACTTGATTTCAAAGCTCACTCTTGAAATACATGGCATATGGTAGATTAAATACTAATGTTAAACTCATTTGAGAAATATGCAACTATACACCTTAACACAAGATTTCAAACTCAAAAACTGCAAAAAAATGTATTCTATCATCTTGTGCGTTATATAATATATAGTTATATGTCTTGCATTCACACAGTCCTCACAGATCTCTTATGTTACTAAGTTGAACCATTTTAATTTTTAATTAGTTTTAATTTGTGGTTTATTTATCTCAGTTTAGAAAGTGGCAATGTAAACAGACAATATGACTCATGTGAAATACAATAAACAGTGTTTGAATGTGAAATCTGTTGGTCTATAACCACCAGGTGGCGATATTTCTGTTTGCGTAGTATTGAATGTGCTTTTATCTCGGTTAAAAGAGTGATTCTTTTCTGTCAGGAAAAAAAAACATAGGCGAGTGCTTGCACAATATTTAAAAAAAAGTATATATCTATACTTTGTTTTGAAAAGTATTAAAATGCTATATATTAGCTACTCACGGCCTTGAATTATAGGCTGCTGTCACGTAGTTGAATAATGTAACTTTAGCCTACAAATTGTGCAACGTTTTAGTCATGACTTCAGACTGTTTTAAATCTCATAGGAATTTTTTGGGGAAGGGGCTGATCCTTTTTTCCTGTTTATAACGTGACATGTCCGTCCCTCGTGGACATTTAAAATTTAAATCACCGAAATTTGTCTTTCCAGCTTATTCAGCTGTGTGTACTGTAAGCGATGTATCTGCATCATAGTTAAGTAAATAAGGAAGCAGAGGTGATTAAAGTTTGAGTGGACGGTAAATATACAGGACTTCATACTGTATGTGATCTGAACTACTGATCCTTCCGGTCTGAAATGAGCATCTCCGCTGAGGTAAGATTACAATCAGTCTATTATTATAAACAGACTCTTTCTCATTTTTAAATAGCTCCTCAAATAGCTCATGGGATAGGATAATCATCTGAGTTGCTTGCATTGTCTGTAAGCCTGCGCCAGTGAATGTGAATCACAACAGTTAGTGAGCCGTGACAACATGGTCAAGTAAACTTCTAAGATGGTTGCACTTAAAATAATCTAGCAATCATTGGTGTAGAGATTTCCCAGCTAAAAAGGCAACATTCTCAGAACTTTGGCATTTTGGCAAAGCTCTCTGGATGTTGTGAACAAGATTTCCTAATTTCTTAGTATGTTTAATCAAACAAATCTACAGTTTAGCCCAAATACCAGGTCTGTTAACTAGCACTCTTTTTTTACTTTCCCCAGTCATATGTTTTAGTAATCATCCATAAATTAGATATCATTCGAAAAATTAAAGAGATAAATTCTGCTGTTAATCACTCCTTATCATGTTGTTCCAAAACGGTTCGGAACACAAATTAAGGTATTTTTGATGAAATCCGATAGCTTTCTGACCCTGCATTGACAGCAATGTAACTAAAATGTTCCCAGGCCCAAAAAGATAGTAAGGACATATGCTGCGTTCACGCCATATTGTAATCACCGTAATTTTGAGATGACAACATGTGACGTTCTACTTGGAGCTGTTCACGTCCATAGACTGTAAAAAATATGGACGTAGTATTCGTGACGGCACCCGTAGGTTTCTGAAGAGCATTTTTGAAGCTCTTAGTGGGCGGGAGTCGGCCGTCGCCATCTTGGAATCGCGTCACTGTACGTCATTCCCGGATAATCGAAAATGGGCAAAGAGACGGGACGTGGGTGGAGCTGGCTGCTGAAACCACGCCCGCCTAGCGCGACGGTGATGACAGCAGCAGCAATCCACCTGTCACTCAAGTGGCTTCGCACTAAATTATGCAGAACTTTAAGGCTTAATATAATTTAAACGGATGAGTTGTAAAAAATTCACCCCCCTCACAGTTTACATGAAGGGCAAAATTAGCTATATAGACCAAAACCACATTTTGTACCAGGCTGTAAACATATTTTTTTCTGCTGTAAAGTTGGGCATTTTAACATGGGGAGTCTATGGGATTGACTCCCTTTTGGAGCCAGTCTCTAGCGGCCAGTCGATGAACTGCAGTTTAAGTCACTTCCGTGTTGGTCTCAATAGAGAGCGCGAGAGGTTGCCGCTTGTTCACGACCTCAGACTCAGAATTCTGCTTTTCTATGGCAACACTATCAACGCCTAAACAGAGCTTACGTTGGTCATATGGTACAGCGGTCATGTGGTACAAGTCGTAGCTCTCAGAAGACTCCCAGCTGTAATTACTAGTTCGACGAGGACGTGAACGCTTTTTACAAGTTGGAATCTCGTAATTACGGGAATTCCGATGCGGCGTGAACGCACCTATAGTTAAACTAGTCATCAGTGACATTAGTGGTTCAACCGTAATGTTATGAAGCTACACAAATACTTTTTGTGCGCAAAGAAAACAACAACTTTATCCAACAATTCTTCTCAAAAGTATTCTCGTAGTCCACAGTTGTCACATGGACTATTTTAACGATGTTCTTATTACCTTTCTGGGCCTGGGAACATTTCAGTTACATTGCTGTTTATTGAAGCTTTTGGATCTTTGTGTTCCAAAGACATAGGTTTGGAACCACGTGAGGGTGAGTAATTTGTAACATCATTTTTTTATTTTTGGGTGATCTATCCCTTTAAACACTGAAAATTCCTCCTGTGAAATCCATTTTGAAATCTGACATTGCCTTACCATGAAAATGGTACTTTAAAGCCCATTTAGCAGGCTGCTTCTCCAACCGGGCAGTGTTAAGTAGTTCTATAACAAAGGTTCTATATTTTGTAATAGTAGTAATATTGTGACAGAAATGTAATGTGTCAGGAAAATGGAGTTTGGGGTCACCTGGTGGCTATCTTTGGTATAGCGCCTAAACAAAATCTCACAGGATCCTCAATTTTTGAGATACTAACTTCAAGTTTGAAACATGACTTACTTAGACATTTGGCTTTGATTTTATAGCAATTTTAGATTCACAAATATTTTATAAAGTATATATTTCTGGGTTAAAATCAACCCAGTGCTGGGTGAAATATGGACAAACCCAGCAATTGGGTTGTTTTGACCCAACTATTGGGTTAAATGTTTAACCCAACCTTCTGGGTAGTTTTATTTATTTAAACTATTGCTTAAATGTTACTATATTTCTTGCTTAAAATGAAACCAAAATAGATTGGAAATGAAAAACCTTGGCTTAAAAATGTTATTTATAATTTTGCCAAAACGTTCTTAGAACATACAACCAGCTTTTGTTAGCGTATGCATCTGATATTTGCTGTGATTAAAGTGTGGACTTAATGTTCTTGATTCAATCCCTTGATACCAAATAATATCAAATAATAATAATTTTCAGCAGACGTTATTAAAATATGATGTCATGCACAACTTAGAGCGAATGTAGCTCTTACATCTAGACATGAGGAAAACAACAGCATAAGCAGATTTAGAGATTATCTCGATGTAATGCATTAAGTCATGCCAAAAGTTTCTTTGTTCGCAACCAGTGTTGTTCCACTGCTCATCC
This sequence comes from Labeo catla, assembly GCA_012976165.1. NCBI lineage: Eukaryota > Metazoa > Chordata > Actinopteri > Cypriniformes > Cyprinidae > Labeo > Labeo catla. The sequence continues at coordinate 255,081 of VONZ01000917.1, read as the reverse complement.
AGAAAGAGTGTGACTTCAGAGGTTTTATTCACGGTCACATGCACCATGGATATGGCTGATGGATCTGCTATACCTTTTGCTATAAGATATCACCCCTATTTTAGCTTAAGGTGATGCATGTCTTCAAGATCAATAAGTGTTCGAGATCAGCTTTGAGTTTCGTCTTTATTATTGGGGAGAAATGGACTAGCCCAGTGACCTCACTTACAAAAAACTGAGAGACGAGGGGGAGTCAAGTGCTCTCAGCTGTTTCTGATCCTCACTTCCTCCCGATGGAGCAAAAGGAAACACCCAAAAAACCAGCCAGCTGGAGAACAAGGGGAACAGCCTTGTTTCATGAAATATCCCAGAGCAGAACTGCTGTGCTGCTTTTTGTTATATACAATTATAAAAAGACCTAGATAAACATCACACTTTAGAGGGATTCAAGATCATATAACATTAGCTTTGTTAGTCTTTTAGACCGTGGACCATAAACCATATTCTGGCACACAAAGCATCACTGGTGTAAAAGATTTATTTCTATTATTTCATATAAAAGTGAGAAACGGAGTATTTTACAGCCAGCTCTTTGTGTTTTTTTGCAGCGTTTTTTAAACCTGTTGTTATTATTGACCAAAAGTATTAAATAAAAAAATCTGTATTTTCATATAAATCTTAGTTAAAAACTTAATTAGAAAATTAAAATGAAAAATTAAGCTAAAATAAGCTGAAGTACTAAAACTGAAATAAACATAAATTATAAAATAATCACAATAAAATATAAAAAACAGACTAATCAAAATGACAAAAGCACTTTACAAAATTACTAAAAATGAAATTAAAATGAATTAAATGAAAATATAAAATTTTTACTTACTTTACCTAGTAATTATCACTAAATACTATAATAGTAAATAAATATATAACATAAAAAAATAATAATTAAATAATAACGTTTTCAAGCAATAGTTCCCCCAAAATGAAAATGACACCATTATTTACAACATTTATTAAATATATATTACCCATGTTGTGCTATTGTCTGAACACTTATTGACAATTCTTATATTACATATATTTGTATTACATATATTTATATTTTATATTATATTAATATGAGTTCTTTTGCTGGACAGCCTCAGTCCTCATTTACTTCCTCATTATATTAAAGTGTGATAGACACTAAAAACACACCTTTTGTGTTTTGCAGAGGAAAAAAAAGTCATGCAGGTTTAAAACACCATGAGGATAAATAAATAATGACAGATGTTTCATTTTTGGATGAACTATCCCTTTAAGTAATCAGACTGGTGGAATGGCTGGCTTGATTTTAGGGGGTTCTGTGTTTGTTAATTCTGGCTGCCAGTCCTGTGCCTCCTCAACGTTTTAACCATGGTACTTTCTCTGTTATTTATTTGTTTTTCCGTCATGACAATTTATAGTAAGCCCTCTCAGCCTGGCCTCTTTTCTTCCTTCTCCCTCTGTCTGTCCCTTTCCTGGTCCCCGAAGATCTTAAGAAAACATTCCCCCACAATCTTTTCATGTCCTCCTTCTCTCATAAACTGAGACAGCCTCCCTTTCTCTAGAACTGCTATTTTGTCTCTGATTACGAGTATATGTATGCATCTGTGAATTAGTCAACGGTAGATCAGCTAAACCCATTTTCCAAAACAGTGCTAGCATAAAGGATCTTTTTCTCAGGCTGCATTAAACGGTCTATAAAAACCTTCTCCAGCGACTATGAAACTTAATCACTTCACCATGACGGGGAAGGGTTATGATATATTTTACGGCAGCAGTACCTGAGTTATATGAGTAAATCCATAATTTGAATTGCAGATTTGTTTTAACTTAGTTTGAAAGCTTAAAGCTTTGTACAATATAACACCGTGTCCTAACTACACGGGACGTGATAAAAGGTATCATTTCTGTGTTAATCGTTTTTGTCCTTACCAACCACGACGGCGACACGCAAAGTTTCTGTTAGAAACGGTTTCTATTTCTGTGACGTCGCGGCTGGAACAACAACATACGATACAATCGGTGACAATGATAATCTCAGGTACTGATTATGTGTTTTATTCAAAGTTAAAAGTGTCTAATGTGAGTTTGAATGTCATATTGCGTGACATTTATAGCCATACTTAAAAAGCAACAACAGATTACCTCAGATCTCAAAAATGGATTTAAGCAAACATGCACGTCAAAACTGCAAACTCAGTGGGAACCAAAAAGTATTTTCCATGACAAAGGTGGTATTACTCACTCAGTGTGTGCTTTTAATAATATTAAAAATGTTTAATATTAATGAATTAGATTATAAATTCGTCCATTTAGTCGGGAGTGTAGCTGAATGGCTGCGATATTTGAGTGATTCTTTCGCGTCCCGTTGTCGTGTCCCGTTTGGTGTAGAGACTGTTGCCAGGTTTCCACAACAAAACAAAACTAACCCAAAACTGGACCAATCACGTTTTGAGCGGTAGGTCACCTGGTAAAAATCCCGTTGAGGGGGGTAAAATTGTTTGGGTTTTTTTTGGCGGGGTTCCCCGCTAGTTTAGCGGCTAAACGTGGCTAAAGTAAACAGGCTCGTCACTCCACAGAGAGAAGAGGGGGCGGGGCCAGCAGAGCTCATTTGCATTTAAAGCAGCCTTGACCAGAATGGGATGATTTTTCAATATATTATACTCTCTTCATTAAGACCCTAAAGAATCATATTAACTTGTGGAAAATGGGCATCCGATGACCTCTTTAAAATGGATAATTGTAACGTTTCCACAGTGAATAAATTATATACAGAAAGCGAGTAAAGAACATTATTGCTAACTTTCTATCACGAGTTTAAGCGCTCGCAAAAAAAAAAAAACTGAGCTATCGTTATAATCTCTGAAGCTGTCTACACTGTGAAATGAATCTGTACCACGTTCACACTGTCAGTTTTTGGGATCGACAACCACATTTACTTACAGGTGTGAGTCTCAAAATGTCCCGTTCACACAGTAGCTTACAGTTGCTTTTCGAAAACTAACTGTATGAATGTGCAACGGGAGTCAAGCCCGTATTCCTTACCAGTAACCATAGCAACAGAGACCAAAGCAATATCAAAGATTGCGACGTCCGTAAAACTGAAAGTATTACCGCTTTCTGACGACAATAATCCAGTCAAGCCGCGAGTTCATCCATCAAATCATCAACCGACAGCAGCTTTCAAATTTGGGTGGACAGCTCATTTCTCTGTCACTGTAAGTTACCGAAACCACAATTCTGAAACCACGCAGCACACGGTAGACGTGCGTTTGTGCGGCAAAGCATCTCTCTCGTGCTGAACGACGTGACGGACAACTAGTTGTCCAGTCCTGTTCCGTTCACACAGCGCGTGTGTTCCAAGAATGTGGTTGTGAGTTATAGAATATGATTGTCACACCCGTAAATAACCATACTGTGTGTGAACGTAACCGTATTAAGGACTCAAATACGGTATTAACAACCATATTCTGTTGCTGTGTGAACGTGGCTTTACTGACATTGTACGTACATCTGCGTTTTGTTGTTTATGATGAAAGAAATCAAGAGGGTCTGAAATTCAGTCAGCGAGTGCGAGCGTGCGCACTCAACAAAACTGAGGTTTAACGATTACTCATCAGAAAGCCTCTGATTGATCATTGCATTCCTATGCTCAACAGAATCATCTGTGATTGGCTATAATGCTCAACACTGTAAAACATGGTTAAAAAGGAAAATGGTGCAACATGAGTAGATCTTAATTTAATGCTGAAATCAACACTTTACATTCATTTTCACTTTGTTAGCAACAGATGTAATTGATTTAATTTCTTTGTGCAGGGGCAGTTTTGTCCAATTTAGTGGCATTTTTGCTCCAAGTCCCTGTGGCCAGGGGAAGGCTAAGCCTTACAGATGCTCCGCCTATGATTCCAGTGGCTAAATATCACATTATTGGGGTTACTTTAACCCGTGGACATGAAAAACAACCCACGGCAACACTGTTAAAGTAGCCCAATTCCACGGAAAAACCACAGACTTGGCAACACTGGTTGTGGTGAGCCAAACTGCTTGTCACTTGAATCTTGTCGCCTCATGTCTGGTTAGGACGGTGTAAGGAGGTGTATAGTAAATGGAGAAAGCTATCAGTTAGCATCTCAAAAGTAGAATATAATGATCACTATATGCTTACAACATTCTTCAAAAAATTTTCAAAACAACGTGTTCATCCAAAGAGAGAAAATCAGGTTTAGAAATGAGTAAACAACCTTTTATTTTATTAATTTCAGGGTAAACTGCTTCTTTAAACAGTGTTTAAAACCCCTGCTTTTATCCTTAGGAAACCCTGTTGGATTTAGTTGACAGTGGGCGTGGCCTGAAGGTGTGGTCAGCCACACCCTACTTGATCAGTCTTGGTTGTGGCTTTATAACTTTGATACCTCTAACTAAAGGTGAGTGTGTCTTGAATATGTACTTAAAATGTGTGAATATTAGTGATAGTAAGACTTATGCAAAAAGTATGGAAATGTTTTACTGTGCCATATAGGTAGTGTTATATTTTAGCCTCATGGCAACCTTGCTGCTCTGAGACCGTCAAAGTTTCCAGACTGTGCACAGGAAATTCTCTTTCAGCTAGATTGGAATAATGTAGCCCATTAAACTGAGGCCATGATGGCTGAACTAAATTTGAGTTTGAATATGGACCCTCTAACCACCCGCTGAGTTTAATACCAGTTATTTAATATGGGGGTTTCCAGAGTGGTGTGGTACATTCAGCTGTGTAAAAGTTATTCAATCATTTTATATTCTATTTTTTTCTTATTTTCATTTAATTCATTCAGTCTTTATTTATTTATTCAGACATTCATTCAAGTCATTTTTGATATTATTTACTTATTTGTGTATTTATACTATTATAATATCTGTTGTATTTGTGCTTATTTGGGCTGGTTAGTAAAGTTTGCAATCACTATGGCACATCCGGTAAGAATGCAAGTACTCCGATGTTTCTTCGTTAACATTTATTCTCCATTGTAGATGGGAGTACACAAGGGTGTGTGTGTGTGTGGTTCTGAAAGTATACATACAAGAATAGTAAATAAGAGAATTAATTATTACAATAAACATTCACAACCATATTAACAGTTATAAGGGCATTGAAATACTTCTAAGATTAACTGTAGTCACTGTATAATTACAATAATCAACATTATATACAGCCTTGCTCCGAGCGGGGCTCGAACCCGCGGACGTAACGTCATTAGCGCCATTCCGGCTGCCTTTGTAAACAACATGACGATGCAATGTAGAACGTGATTCTGACGGTATTTATCCGCACTTGTGCAAATAAACATATAATCCACATCACGCTTCTAATAAACGTGTAAGCAGTTGTCCAAAACACTCTATCACATTACTCACACAGGAAAACATGGCGATTGCTGGGATCGCGATTGTGGTACTCAAGCCTACGGTACTGCCGTTAACCTGCAGTCCGTGACTATCTTTAACAGCAACAATATACAGCATATTAACAATAAAGATAAGAACATTTGAACTTACTTTTAGCTGCACGCACAAACTAGAAATAAACTTTGTGGAGAACACTCATTTGGCTCCGCACTGAACTCTGCTGCCACGCACTTCTTTTTCTGTCTAGCGGAACTACTCCCAGATTAAGCTTAAGCTTTACTGATTCGTAGTTTGAGCTGTCAATCAAAGAAAACCACCAATGACTTTCACTGTCCGTTATTAGTTATCATCCTTCAAAACAGCCGCCCCCGAATTTGCAGAGTCAAATTCGCCTTCATCTAGAAGGACTTGTCTCAGTTTTGTCAGTGTTAGGGATAGATGGTAATTTAATAAGGCGAGCTACTGGTCTGGTGTATACTCTGTCCTTTAATTTGATCTCTGCTGTCCTAATCCGTCTATCAGCTCCAGGGAAGACTTTGGTGATTTGTCCTACTGGCCAGACAGCTCTGGGTAATTGCGGGTCGAGGATCATCACAGCCATGCCAGGCTGTAAGTTATCAGTATCTTTCTGCCACTTGAAACGGGTTTGTAGGTTAGGAAGGTAGTGCTTGATAAAGTGGCTCCAAAACTGATCTGCGAGGACTTGCGTGTGCCTCCATCTACGACGACTTAAAAGTTCTGAGTCATGGTAGACAGCCTGAGGGAGTGATGGATCGAGCCGCCCCATGAGGAGAAGATTGGGTGTGACTGGGTTGGGGTCTGCAACATCAGTTGATGCATAACCAAGTGGTTTTGAGTTTAAGATCCCTTCAACTTCAACTAGTATTGTCCTTAATACCTCCTCAGTCATGCTTTGATTCTGCAAAGTGGCATACAGTGCGGACTTAATGGATCTTATTTCTCGTTCCCAAGCTCCTCCGAAGTGTGGACTGCTGGGGGGGTTGAATTTAAACTGGACTTGTTCTTTAGCTAGTTGGGTTTGCAAGGTAGGACTCAAGGCTTCGAATGCTTCCTGGAGTTCTCTTTCCCCCCCTTTGAAGTTAGTGCCTTGATCTGAAAGTAATTCAGATGGCTTACCTCGACGAGAGATAAAACGACGCAGTGACATCAGAAAGGAGTCTGTATCTAGACTGTGTAGTATGTCTATGTGGACAGCACGAGTAGTAAGGCACTTGAAAAGGATGCCCCAACGCTTTTCATTGCGTCTTCCTACTTTTACTGTAAAGGGACCAAAACAGTCCATACCAGTAGAAAAGAAGGCAGGCTTAAACAGTTGCAGCCTAGCTTGAGGTAGGTCTGCCATTAAAGGCACGGTTGGCTTGGCTCTCCATTTTTGGCAATCAAAGCAAGAGCGTTGTTGTTTTTTGACAGCTGCTCTACCTCGCAGGATCCAGTATCGGCGACGAAGATCTGCGAAAACCCGTTCAGAACCTGGGTGACAAAGTTGGTTGTCCACATCCTGAATGAGGAGTTGTGTTACTTTGTGAGCTGGGTCTAGAACCACTGGGTGGATAGTGTCTGGATCTAGCTGATCACTGCGGCGAAGTCGCCCTCCGACTCGGATGAGTTGGAATACAGGGTCATATTCAGGTGCAAGTGTGATCAAACGGCTAGAGGTTGGTACTGGTCTGCCCATTGCTAAACAGTCAAAATCTTCAGGGAAGCTATCTTGTTGAGATTTCCTTAGGATATCTGTTTCTGCCAATTTGTAGTCATCAGCTGTTGGATTTCCCAGTTTCCCAGCCGCCCCGTGGCGCAAGAGCACAATTGCCTCAATTAAATCTTTAAAGCTGTTGTACTGCTCTGGATCTGGGAAAGAGTGATCTTCTGCTACAGCTACATGATTGCAGCAGATAGATTTTCCCAGCTCACAACTATCAATGCTACCTTGGTCTGGGGTAAGGGGCTAGTGATCCTGTGACTGCCAGAGGAATGCCGGTCCATGTCTCCACCGATTATCTGTTGCTAATTCTGCCAAAGTTTTTCCACGAGTGATGTCGTCTGCTGGATTATTGGTAGAGTCAACATAACGCCAGGTTTGATCATTGGTTAGTTCCTGAATCTCTGCCACTCTGGTGCCCACAAAAACCTTAAAGCGACAGGAGTCCGACTGTAGCCAAGTCAGGACTGTGGTGGAGTCAGTCCAGAGGAAACAGGAAGAGATGTTTAATGTAAGCTCTCTGATGAGAAGAGAAGCTAACTGAGCGCCAGTTAGGGCTGCACACAGTTCTAACCTCGGCATGGATAGCTGTCGTTTCGGGGCGACTCTTGATCTAGCAGTGAGGAATGCCACTTCAACACTTCCCTCAAGGTTTTCTGTTCGTAGATACGCAACAGAACCATAAGCCTTTTCCGAGGCATCGCAAAAGACATGGATTTGCCGAGTACAGTTAGGAACATCCATCTGTGGACTTACATAGCAGCGGGGTAAGTTGATCTGGGACAAGTGTTGCAATTCCCCCTGCCAAGAGTTCCAGGTTTGAAGAAGATCTTCGGGCAGCAATGGATCGTCCCATTCTCTGTGTTTTGCCCAAAGATGTTGGATAAGAATTTTGGCCCTAGTTGTGTAGGGAACAATGAAGCCGAGAGGATCATATTGACTTGCTACCACTTTGTATATGTTCCTCATTGTTGGTTCTGGGCAGTCTAGCAGGCGGCACTTGTACCTTAGAGTGTCTGAATGGCACAGCCAACGCAGCCCCAGTGCAAACTCTTGTGGGTCTTCCCCAGTCTGATTGAGCCAGAGCTCACTGCTCTCTGACCTGGCTTCCTTAGGTAAATGAGAAATGACGTCAGGCATATTACTTGCCCACTGGCGTAATTCGAAGCCACCTGTAGCTAGCAGGTCTCTCAATGAATCCACATGCAATTTGGCCTCATCCAACGAAGAAAGGCTTTGTAGACAATTGTCTACATAGAATGATCTTTCAATAGAGTCTCGTACCTGGTCTCCAGGTTGGCTGTGGTCGAATACATGTCTCTGCAGAGTGTATGTAGCACAGCACGGACTACATGTTGTCCCGAATGGGAGCACTTGCCACTCATAGATATTGGGCTGTTTCTCTCTTTCCAAATTGCGCCATAAAAAACGGAGGAGCGGCTTGTCCTCTGGCAGCAATCTCACTTGGTGAAACATGCCCTTTATGTCGCTACTAATAGCAACAGAGTGCTCCCTGAACCTCAGCAGCACACCAAGTAAAGAAGACCCCAAATTTGGTCCAGGCAGGAGAAGATCATTCAGGTTTTTTCCTTTGTAGGAAAACGAGCAGTTAAAGACAACTCTGTTCTTCCCATTGTGACTCACCATATGATGAGGTATGAACCAGGATTCGTCAGTCTCACTCAGCATCTGCCCTTGTACCTTGACTGCATAGCCAGCTTGTTCCAGCTTCTTAATTTCAGCATTATAGGCTTCTGCTTTTTGGGGGTCTCTCATTAAACGATTCTCTGTGCTGCGGAGGTTGGCCATCACAGCTTCCTTTGTGGCTTGTAGTTTAGGCATGTGCTTTACCCTGAGGAGAGGAGTGGCATAGCGCTGGATCCCATTGATGTCGATCCGTTTGGTCTTCACCTCTAACAGGTTAATTGCCTCCTGATCTTGCTTAGATCTAGTGACAAGCTTCTCATTCCTGTAAGGCAGTACATCCAGTTGCCAAAGTTGCTGCACATTTTTGAACAGTTCATTTGAAGGAGACACAACTGAAATGTTCAAGCACTGTTGAGACTGAAGCTGATAATGGACAAGCTTCGCAGGACCCTGGACTGTCCAACCCAACCTCGTTCTCACTGCGGCTGGTCCCCCAGAAGGACCCAAGAGTACTGGCGCAATTGGCGTGATTAAGTGAGGATAATCAGAGCCGATTAACAAGAGTGGGTGAGCTTTATCAAGGGCAGGAATGGGCAGTCCTCTGAGATGGCTGTACTTGCTTTGTAGAGCTTTGATAGGGTAAGTATGTTCCGCTAACCCTAGCTTATCTGCTGTGAATGCTCTGTTGATCTTAAAGACCTTTTGGGGCTGACAAGCAGGAGAAATGGAGAAGGACACAGAATTACCTCGTATGACCTTCATGTCTTGTCGAACTGTTCTCAGTACCAGGTCCTCTTTCTTCCCGCGAAGATTCAGTTTCTGAGCAGCAGCTTGAAGGAGAATTGTTCGCTCTGAGCCATCATCTAGAATGGCGAAGGTCTCTAGCACATGCTCTCCATTACGCAAGATCACTTTGGTGACTTTCAGGAGTACCTGACTGCAGCCTGCTTGCCTATCCAAGTACAGAACCTCATTTGTGGGACTGGAAAGAGGAGGGTTTTCTCTGACTGGTCTATCATTGAGCTCGTGGAGTGCCTCAAGATGCCTGCCCTTACAGATTTTGCAGGTTATTTTCAGACAGCACTGTGCTGCTTGGTGGGTGCGACCACAACGCCAACATTTCTTGTTTGTTTTTACCCAGTGGCTCTTCTGCTCTTTAGTAAGCTGACTAAAGTTCTGGCACTGATTTAAGTAATGCTGGGTGTTGGAGCAATAGGGACAGTATGCCTTTACCTTCTCTTGTGGTCTAGTAGCACTTAGACTGAACCCTTCTGTCTGTTGATTTGTAAAGGAAGGCTCTGAGCTGTGAAATATGGATAATGTCCTACTAGACTTGAAGTCTTTGTGCCTGTCCTTCCTTTGACCAGGGCGTTCCTTCCTTTCTCCAACAAACTCAAAGCCACTTTCTTGAATTGTCAGTTCGTATTCTAGCCACTCTGCAAAGTTCAGAAGTGTGGGGATGCGGACTCCCAGGGGATACATGTACCTCTTGAAATCTGCACGCAGGTCCTGAGGTAACTTGGACAGCAGCCTAGTAACATGTGAGCCGCACTGGAGTTCGACATTACCACTTTCACCAAGTTGATCTAGCATGCCCACGAGTGCTCTGACCTTGAGTGCAAACTTCTTGAATCCAGTTGTATCATGACTACGAATACTCGAGCCTTCCATGAGGTCAGCAATATGATGCAGAGCTAACTGGTGGGGCTGTCCATACTGCTCTGCAAGGGATGCCATCGTGTCTGAATAAGGTCTTCTTGAATTTGTGTATGAGTCCGCAATCAGAAGGGCATCCTCGAACTTGAGATGATCTAGGAGGATCTGATATTTAAATCTCTCCGTGGCATCTTCAGGCAGAATGTTATCCAGGGAGATCTTCAGTCTGGCAAACTCTCGTGGGTCCCCTTTAGTGAAATCTGGAATTGTGGGCTTAGGGCCTCGATATACTTTCTCTCGCTGAGGGTTATGGAAGTCCTCACCAGTCTCCTTTCGATACTGCACACTGACGTGAGAAGGTATGTGGGGAAACCTGGACTGTTTATCAGTGTCATGTGCTCTCTGCTGGTAAGATACCACTGAACCGTCATCGGGTTCACAGTATTCAGGAGTCGTTGGACCCGAAGGTGGGTGTGATGTCCTGCCTAGTCTACGCAAACATGCAGTTAATTCCTCCACTAAGTCTGGGACAGCTGCTGTTGGAGGTGGAGGTAGTGGTTTATTCACTACAGTTCCAGGAAGTGGGACCTCGTCCGCTACTGGTGGGGGTGGGAGTGGCCAGTCCTCCTCTTCGTATGGTATAGGGGCTCTGTCATGTGATGGTGGCATTGGCCTCTGGTGCACTGGAACTGCAGTATTACTTCTCATTTGTCGTTGCATGTCTAAGACTGTAGATTGCAGTTTCTGATTCTCCTTCTTGAGCTGTTGAATAGCCTCTAATATCTCTGACGATACATCCCCTGATACACTGTGGTGAGGTACAGGTGTGCTTTCATACATCTGTTCAAACTGGCCAGAATGAGGAAGCAGTCTCTGCCTGAGTCCAGTTGAAGGGTCAAAGACTGTGTGATGCGTGAGAGGGGTCATCTCGGCTACTCTCTCAATATGGTGCTGAGGCTCCTGTATCTCTGTGGTAGGAGGCATAGTTTGAACAGCAGGGGAAGGTTGATTATAGTGCGGAAGAGAAACATCATATTCTTCCAACCAGGCTGGTGGCCGCACTCGCCGTTTAGGACGCACATCCGCTGGCCTTCCTTCTCTACTCCTCTGGTTGGAGGCCATCTTTAGCAATCCACAGCAATATCCTTTGTAATCAATCATATTTATTCATTCATTCATTTTTATTTTATTCATTAATTCAGACCATTTATTTGTTTGTTCATTCATTCAATCAATCATTCATTAATTTATTCATTCAATCATTGTCATTTTTTAAAATATTATTTACTTATTTGTGTATTTATATTCTTATAATATTTTTGTCATTATTAATATTTATTAATTTTATAACATATATTTATTTTATAATGTATTTACTTGTTTATTATTATTTTATTTATTTATTTATCCAGTAATTTTTATATTTTACTTTTTATTTATTTATTTTAATTTATTTCATTCAGTCTTTATTTGTTAATTTAATCATTCAGTCATTCATTGATTTATTTGGTCATTTTTTTAAATATGATTTACTTGTTTGTGTATTTATGTTATTATAATATTTTTTGTAATCATTAATATTTTTCAATCATTAATTAATTGATTTTTATATTATATTATTCATTTGGTCATTTGTATATTATTATACAATTTTGTAATTATTAATATTTATTTAGTTTTATCACTTATATTTATTTTTAAATGCACTTAATTGTTTATTATTATTTTTATTTATTTATTCAGTAATTTTTTGTTCTAATTTTTATTCACTATTTTATTCACTATTATTATTTTATTTTATTTCATTCATTCAGTGTTTATTTATTAATTTAATCATTACTTTAATTATTATTATTTTTTTTTAAAATATTTACTTTGTGTATTTATAATATTATAATTTTTGTAATCGTTAATATTTTTTATATCTTTTATATTTTATTTTCACTTTAAGAATTTATTCAGACTTTATATATTCATTCATTCGGTCATTTTTTTATATTATAATATTTTTTGTAATTATTAGTATTTATTTATTTTATTGTTGTATTTGTTTATTTTATAATGCATTTACTTGTTTATTATTCATTTATTTATTCAGTCATTTTTATATTTTATTTTTATTTATTTCAATAATTTGGTATTCATTCATTAATTTGGTCATTTTTTTATATTTACTTATTTGTGTATTTATATTATTATATTTTTGTAATCATTAATATTTTTTTATTTTATTACTTATTGTACTTGTTTATTTTATAATGTATTTACTTATTATTTTATTTATTTATTTAATCATGTTTACATTCTGTTTTTATTTACTTATTTTCATTTATTTAATTTATTCATTCATTAATTCGCTTGACTAGGTATAAATATGCTCACCTAAAAAAACTCTACTGCTGTCATTAAAGTGTTTTAATTTTATTTCGCAGAAATATCACAAATCAGTTTTGAGGATGCAGAGTCGCCACACAATGTCACCGCCGATGGTCCAGGGATCCAACCGCACCACTGTGTCATCACCAACAGTGCTGGAGTTATTACTTTACACCCCAATGGAAATATGTGCCGTCTTGATGGAGTCCCAGTCACCAAGCCAACAAAGCTCACTCATGGTAATACACAGTATTTTTAGCCTTCCCTATAAATCCCGTACTGTACTGTTACATTAATTAACCACTACTGCCCACTTGCTATTATTGCATCAATAGTGCTCTTTCATATCTAAACCTCCCCAGAGGTCACGGTTATAAAAGGAGGTCAACTATTTGATGTGTGCACATCTTATTCAGCCACTCAGCAGGTTCTGTGGATCTAACCTTGCTTGCTTACAGCCTCAGAGAGAAATGAAAACAAAAGACGGCAATGAATGACTTCCTGTACAGCGATATCACTCGGGCCTGACACACCAAAGGAATAACATCTCTCGCCCACTCTCTCTCTCTCTCTCTCTCGCACTTTGATTTTCTGGCGTATGTTTAGCAGAGTCTATAAACGAAGTCTCATTTTCATTCTAGCTATCGCTGCCTCTCATTTTTTTTCCTGTGTCTCTGATCAGACTGATATGAGATCACACTTTTCTGTGTGACTCCAGACTTCCAGAGAATGTTTCAGTGTTTAATAGTTGATTGGTCACACCCCTCCTCCTCCTCCTCTTCTGTCTTTCTCAATCTCTCATCCTCCTCGTCTGACTCTACTCCACAAGATTCTTTCCTCTCTTTATTTTTCTTAAAGGTCAGTAACTAACTGTGGGACTGTGTCCTCAAGAGCTCAGGTAAACATTTACAGCGCTTGGAGACGTCAGAAGATGTTGATAGGCATAAACAGATGGTGAGACTCAGACATTTTGCAATTCCCAAGCATATTAGACACATTAGACATAGCTAGATAAAGACATTCCCAAGATTACTTGCTGTTTCATGCTTCCCCATTGGCCCAGTGTTATTTCAGTGTTATTTTTATGCTATAATATTATTTATAAATATTTTGAGTTGGCTTTTATTTTTAAACTTACAGTTTTCATTTTAATTACAGTTTTAGTCATTTTGTTATGTGCTTCTGTCGTTTTTATTTTTAGTTGTTTTAAATATTTCTATATTGCTTTAATGGAGTAGTTCACTTCCAGAACAAAAATGTACAGATAATGTACTCACCCCCTTGTCATCCAAGATGTTCATGTCTTTCTTTCTTCAGTCGTAAACAAATTACGTTTTTTGAGGAAAACATTTTAGGATTTACAAAGTTTATAAAGTTAACGTGCAAAGAAGATCAAACACCCTGTATAAAAAACAAACAAACAAACAAACAAACAAACAAAAAAACAGCGATTGAAGCTGGAGAAGAAAATGAGATGGGAGTTTTTCGACCTACCCTAAATGTCTTGAACCGGAATACACAATAGTCAATAATAATTAAATAACTGATCGTTTCGCTAGATAATTACAGATCTTCTTCCTCGGCTGGGATCATTTAGAGGCATTTGAAGCTGCATTTAAAATGCATTTTGGAGGTTCAAACTCATGAGCACCTGAAATGTTTTCCTCAAGAAACATAACTTCTTTACGGCTGAAGAAAGAAGGAAATTAACATCTTGGATGACAAGGGGGGGTGAGTATATTATCTGTAAATTTTTGTTGAACTTCTCCTTTAATTTGTCTTTTAGTTTTAATAATTGTAGTACTTCAACTTAAACATTTCAGTTAGTTGGGCCCTATGAAATCTGTTTTATTTTTTCCCAAATTCTATATTATATTTTTCCAAAAATGTTGTTTTTTCTGTTTTAATAATTCTGTATTCATTTTTTTTCATCTATTTTCAAAATCAAAAAGCATGTCTAATTAATTGAAATCATGAAACATACACAATTTAACAGCAATTTATTAAAAGTTTAATAAAAATGACATTTTTAAGGCACTATTAAATTTATACCAAATTCTATGTTTTCCATGAATTTTCTGGATTCCATTTGAATGATTTCATTAAATTTTAATCATCAAAAGCATCTTTAATATATATATATATAATTATATTATATATATCATTTTTTTTTCTGAAATACTGTGTTGTGTATTGATATTGACATTCATTTTTCTGGTAAATATTATTTACAAAATAATGTTTTAATGATAATTTTATTATAAGTAATAGTAGTACATAAATTACATGAAGTAATATATTTCTGTCACAATTTCTTCAAGTTAAACGAAACCTTTATTTGGATGGGTTGCTGTTAAGATCTATAAGTTTTTGTTTGTATATGATATGACGATAGTTTTTCTCACAAGAAATGGTAAAATGCTCATGAAGTGACTCTCAGAGCAGTTCTAGAGATTATGTGTTCATGTACTCATATTTCAGGCAGCAGATGCTAAAAACACCAAGAGCACCATGCACGCTTTAGTACGTGTGTAGTACATGAAACTGTGCGTCTGCGTCATTCATTCACACTGACACACAGATTGACATTTAAATAGACTTTTTTGCATCTTAATATTCACAGACACACGTAAAGTGTACTGACCTAGTTTAGATTAATTCATCCTAAATTCAGCACATTCTGTTATTCCGTGTTATACAGTAAATTCTGTTTTTATGACTAGATTCCGTCCGCTTTTTTTAGTTTTATATAAGTCATAGGGCCTTAAGTTTGCAACATTTCTAATTTTCATTTAAGTTTCTTTTTTTTTTTTTTTTTACGTTTTTCTTTTAATATTTATATATTTTATTTCCGTATTATTTCAGTTACCAGTTTTAACAGTTTAAGTTTTAATCAACAATAACAACAGTGCATAAGACTTGAAAAAACATTCCTGTTGGTTCACTCCTTGGCTTGCTGTTGTGACATCCGTGTTTTTACCCACTTTCTTCCTGGCCAACAAGTGAGAAAAACATACAAAACTGCATCTATTATGCATCTTAATTATATGAGTATTCGGAATGAATGTTTATAATTGTGTATATCCGCATACGTTCATATGTTGCCGTTTGAGTGCATGGATATGCGAATGTCTGTGTTTGAGTGTGTTGAAATGTGTAGCTGAGGTCTGGAAGTAATCAGAGTTGCTGGGCAGCACTCCAGCGCCCCCTCCCCATGATGCAACTGGAGTTGTGCGAGTGATGGAGAACAGAGTGCCCGCTGGGCGGCAGGGGGAGGGGACCGTCTTTCCTTCTCTTACCCCCACCCTCCTGCTAGTTGAACACTGTTACACTGGGGGAAATTTACAATGGAAAATATGCCAGTGCACTCTCTAGGTCACAGACTTAATGCAAGGTCAAGCAGAAGATTTGCAACCAGTGAAACACAGAAAAGCTTGTTTCGGATTGGCCAGAGAGCTTCTGCTCTAAAGGAAATTTATAGAAAGTGTTCAAATCAGGGAAATTCTACTTTTAACTTTTTTTTAAAAAACGACTTAAAGTGTTTTTTTTTTTTAGTCAAATGTATATTCATGTCCCAGTCACATTTTCTTGGTTAAATAAACATTGCTTATACTATCAGAAAAAGAAAAATTCTATTTTATATTTTTACATAAAGAATACATTTAATGTTCTGTTTAGTAAAGCCAAGTATGAATCTCATCAAGTTAGTGTTTTTAAACATTTTACATTTATTCCAAAATAATAACTCAAGGCAGTAACCATTTAAAATATAGCTGCAAGCAGCGATTACCAGGGTTCAAGCGCTTTAGGTATTTAAGCACATAAGGAAAAAGTCATTACATATTATTTAGCAAGCCTGTAACCACCTAAATCAATTATTTAAAAAGCATTTTTGTCAAATCCGGGATATTTATAGAAATATGATGTTTTTATATAATTTATTACGATCTTCCTGAAACTTTGCATGCTTGTTTAGAATCACATGTTGCATGTGCTCAGTGTCTTTCATGAACTTTTGAGTTTCGTTTAGGGTTTCTTAAGAACTCCATTATAGGTTCTCAAAGGGTAAATTTCAATATGTTTTTGATAATTATTGACCTAGAGAGTCCAGAGAATTGCACTGCGGTGTTTTTTTCGAAAACCTAGGACTAGGTCGCAAAAGTTGGTTTTTCACATCATTCTAAATCATTTAAAAAATGGTTTGATTGACAGCACTGGTTGTAGAGGCAAAGGTGTTTGAAACGAAGAGGTCTATCATACGATATGAATATTTTGTTTATGTGCAGAAAACTTGTGGCAATTTGGACCAAGACCGTGCACAGCTATTTTCACGTTGATAGGATGAATAGTTGCCTATAGTTATAGCCATTATTATGTTTTTTTTTCTGTTCAGGAGTTCTGGGCATTTTACCAAAAGTGGCCTGACGGTTTAGGAGTTATCAGCGATTTCGTACTTTCGATTGCTGTAGCTCCCCCGTCAGGCCCACTGGGGGCGAGCCTCGGTCACGTTGTAGACGGTGTAAGTGCTACCGTCCCTCCAAGTTTTAAGTCTCTCTACGACTTATGGTTTGGTCTGCATAATCAGTTTTACGTGGAAATCGCTCATCCGTGACCATTCTAACAATTACAACAGGGTTTCAGCGTTACGAGCTTGAACACCTAACAATATATTTTACTTGTGAACTTATGTTCAGCTATTCTTTTTAATAGTTAACTTTTAACTATTTTTAAATTGTTCAGATCATCAGTCAGCGTGGTAAATATTGGTCACAAACATGGAGAACTACTATAAATTTCACCAAGCTGAATACTCACTAAAAACTCCCACAGATCATGTTTTCATGCCATTTTAAGTCTTATTTTGACATAACAACGTGGTTATATCACACAAACACAAGAGGCAGGATTTATTGCATTTACCAATCACAGATGAACATAACCAGTCATATCCAATCATATCACGATGGAGGCATCATGTGAGAGGAGGCAATTACCCCCCACCAAAACGCACTGCACACTTTAGAGGTCTGTTAAAACTCAGTGGGCTCAGGGGAGGCGACCGCTGTTACTTTACCTGCTGGTGTCGCTGTTGGACAATGTATCTTTATAAAAACGAGTGATTTATACACTTTTTAATGTTATATTTTGTCATAATTGCCGTTGTTTTATTTTTGTACTTCCTTTTTTTTTCACATCTACACTATCTTGGGGAGGCACTGCCTCCCTTGCCTCCTCAGAGGATACGCATATATATATTTATATGTATGTATGTATTGAGCCATCTGTAGGACCTAAATTACAGGGCAAGTTCAGATGAAAAAGATCATAGTGAGCCTAAAAAATCAAATGATTTTGTTTTTGTTGGCTAGCAAATATGTATAGCTCGCAGTGAAAGGGTTGGTATGGTAATTGTTACCAGACCTTTAAGATATGTCTCATACATTACAGTAACAGAAAATTGAGTTTAAATAGAGGATGTGTGTTCAGTCAGACTGTGCGATATTGGTCAAACAATCTATGTCAGAAACGTCAAATGTAAGTGAAGTATCCCATGACAATAGCTCAATTAGTATTTGTTGTGAAGTATGAGTCACTCTCTCCTTAGCCAAAAGTCAGAGATCCATTAGATCGAGCGCGTTCTCGATCGACCAAAAAGCCAGAGTTCCATTCAAGCGCGTCCCCGCTGAGAGGAGGCGTGTCCGCAGACACTGCCAAGATCTTGCCGCACTCAGCATCGCGTCTGTCCTCTTTGTCATGCTAAACTGTCCGGACAGACAGAGAGAGGGGACCCGACCATGCATCATCCTCCTCCCGAGACTTCATCAATGGGACACTAAATAAAGGTCAGTTATATTTCCTCAGCTGCAAACAGAGCTCATGAACTTGGAGTTTTGTGGAGAGCGCTGTTTATGCGATTAATTTCCATAGTTTCATTTAGAGTTTTATTGTTGGGAAATTCATTTTGTGGTCCAGGGATTGACGTAGAGAAGTTTTGAGCTATTGTGTGCTGCTTTTGTTTTCGTTCTGTAGTTAAGTAGTTTGAAGGCTTGTTTATAGAACTTTAGACTGACAAACACGACGTGACGCCATTCAGTGCTGTTTAAACAGAGCTTTGCGGCACACGCGAACAGATCGTTGATATTTAACCCGCTTAATCCAGGTATATTAAAGCGATTATTGGTGAGTGCAGTAGGTGCTATCGTAGTGCTCTTCTACCTAACATGTTCAGATGTGATTTTCTGTTTCATGTAAATCCACATGGTTTTATTTTGGTGATTTAGAAAAGAAAATGTATTTTCACAAAAACCATGTTTGCGTGCCGAAATACTTTGTTTAATAATATTTTATTATTAATTTACTTGTTAAATGTCTATTACTTTGTATTAACTTATTTTAATTATAATTTATTTTAGTTGTTTTGTTTTAATAAAATTCATTTTGATTTACTTGTTGAATATTTATGATTTTATTGTTTTTCATTGATTTTTATTGCCATTTATACACTTTATATGTTTTAGTTATGGTTACGTTTTTGTTTTATACGTTTTTATTCATTGAATAAATCGCAGATTTTTTCCTTTGTAGCTGTAAGTATTGATTTTAGGGCTCCAAAACGATTTAATCGCATTTCAAAATAAAGGTTTGTTTACATACTATGTGTGTGTTGTGTGTTTTTATTATGAATATATAAACACACACACATATATGTATAAATTAAAAAAAATATATTTGTATGTATATATACATATATACATTTATCCTCGTATGTAATTTCTGTTATAAATGTACGTATTTTTATATATAAATCTAACATTTTTCCTTAATATATACATGTATGTGTGTGTATTTAGATATACAGAAATATACACAGTACACACAGAGTATTTAAACAAACTTTTATTTATAATGCGATTAATCATTTTGTAGCCCTAGATTTTAGTGCTGGCAAATCGATTAATTGTGATCAATCACATCCAAAATAGAAGTTTGTGTTTACATAACGTGTGTGTGCTGTGTGTGTGTATATATATATATATATATATATATGTATGTATGAAGAGTTTATTTGCAAAAATGGATAACTTTTTTTACATTTTCAAAAATCATGTTTTTATCTTGTTTTATTGTGTTAGTTAGCTGTATTTTTTTTAGTTATTTTTACTTTATATCAAAATAACCCAAGTGCACTTTGATTGAGATGAATTGGAATGCACAGTGAAAAAACATGAGTTTTGAAAATTGTTAAAAATGGAATTATCTGTTTTTGCAAATAAACTCTGCATTTACAAATATACACACAAACAAGTATATATTTAAGAAATAATAATAATAATAAAAAAATATATATATTTATATATATATATATATATATACATACATATATATATATATATATATACACACATAAATATATATATATATATATATATACACATACATATATATATATATATATATATATATATATATATATATATATATATATATATATATATATATATAGCACACGCACATATATTATGTAAACACAGACTTTTTATTTTTGATGCGATTAATCACGATTTGACAGCTCTAACTGATTTCTATTTATGTGTTTATTTATGCTTTTTATTCATGTACAAAATATTTAATTCTTTTGCAAAAATGTTATGGCTACCACAGTTTGTACCAAAAAAACATAGTTACTATAGTGAAAACTGGTAATTTTGTGTTAAAAACAAAGAAATAAAATGGTTCTCAAGGCTTTTTACATATTAAAAACCATATTGATATTATAAATATTGCAGAGAGCAGAGGACGTGTTCTCCTCAGTGCCTGTGGTGGTACTGTAATTATTAAATAATATGAACTACAGAATTTGATGGAAACTATGGATACCATTGTAATTTTTATGATCAGCTAGAGGAAGGAAGGGGTGCTTTTGGAGCGAACTGGTCTTTAGCAGTTTATAGAGTTCTGCAGATAGCTGAAAAACAATAAAATCTTTAAGAATGGCACTTTTGGTTCTGCTTAAACAGGCTTTATCACTTTGGCAGGGGCTTTGTGCTGAAAGGATGACAAGTGCTGCAAATCATTAGACAGAGGATGAATGTGGTTTGCGCAGGTCCGACTCAGAGCTGGAAATCCCAGAGTTTAGTAAAACCCGCTTGCAGTCTTTTCCCAAGACTGTAAACTAAAGCAAGCTGTTAAACTTCAGAGAGCGGTGATTACACTACACATGATAGCGTTATGGAGACATATAGTATGTAATTGTACGCTCCTCCAGTCCAAGACCGTGCTGATCAAATGAAGTGCATTAGGCACAGAGGGAAGGGAGGGTTTCCATATGTTTGAAAGTTAGTGTCAGTCATTGATGGAGAGAGTGTGAGAGAGGCATCGCAACAGACTCGAGAATTTGGCACATCCGAGAGAGCCTAATAATCACATATCATAACATTTCAGCTCACATACCCCATCACCTCAGTCCACTGCTTTGTTTCGATAACAATAAAACAACTGAAATGCAAGTTCACAGTTCACACAATTGTTAACATATGAGGCAAAATGGAGAAAATTCCCAGTGCTCTGTTTCTGTCTGGGTTAGACAATCGACTTTGTTGGTTTAAAGGAAAGCCAAAGCTTTCTCAGGTGGCTGGCGATGGTGAACTCACGGTGAAGGATTGTGTTGCCGACAGCGTAAAACGATCCCCCACTTCCTGCGCAGACTCCTCAAAAGCAGCCACAGACTGCAGAAGTGAGCTGCTCAGAAGAGTATGATGGGAGTTTGAGTGTTTCAGGAAGAGCCTGTGTGCTTACAGCATGTCTTTTGCAAATGAACTATTATACATTTGGTGTATTAAGGAGACGAAGCATTTATTTGGGGGATTTTTTTGTTTTTTAGAGTGCTTTTGATATTTACTAAAACCCTCCCAAAGTATCTGATGTTTTATATTTTTTTTCTATGCCTTTCACATACCATAGTCTTAAAAGTTTGTTTATTGAAGAGTTTTCCAGTTAAGGACATCACCATAAGAAGGTTTGTCAGATTAAAGGTGACATATCATGAAGATCTGACTTTTTACCATGCTACGTGCAATAATTGAGTCCCCAGTGCATCTACCAACCCAGAAAATGTGAAAAAGGACAACCCCGTAGCTCTGTTTTGCCTTTTTCTGCAAACATGTGAAAAAACAAGCCCCTTAGATTTTGTTCTCATTATAATATTACCGCCCCTCAGTCTGCACATTGCCCTCCACTGTCCAGTGTTGCCAAAAACGCAGTTTTTCCGTGGAATTGGGCTACTTTACCACTGTTGCTGCGGATTATTTTTGATGTCCGTGGGTTGAATCGACCGCAAATGTGTCATATTTAGCCCCTGAAATGCACATTTAACAGGGGAACCCCGACAAAAAAACGTGTATTTTATCTCCCAAAATGCCATTTTTAACGGGGACCCCCTTCGAAATGGAATTGGACTTGTTTTGAGCTAGTTTTGAGTAGCAATTGGGCGGGTTTTGTTGTGAAAACCTGGCAACCCTGGCGCTGTCGTTTTGTTTTCACAAGTGACAGCGGTGTACCAGTTCTAAAGCCATGACAAAAGTTCGAGCAAAGCACGCTTACTGTTCTGTCGTTGGCTGCACAGATGCACACAGAACACTTTAGAGTCCCAGCCTCAGAGGAGACAAGAGACTAGTGGATTTATTGATTTATTTACTGTATGTTACATTGCTGCTACACAGATCTAATATAAACATGCAATTTCTTTCTCAGCTGTTTACAGACCCAACCAGCTGTTTTTGTAACTCCTATGTGTTTTTAACACAAAATTGTGTGTATTTGTCAGTTCAAACGCAATAAGACACGAAAGAGAAGTGTAGTTTAGTACTCAAATTCCGTGCGACTGTCACTTTCTGTACGTGTGCTTCAGATATGTGTTGAGAAAACCCTATATCAGAAGTTGAAACTGATATGGCTTTAAAACGCATGATTTAAGCGCAGTAGACACGATAATCAAAACCAAACAGATGGTTTTTTGTTCTGAAATAAAGCTGGCGCAGCTCTATTCTGGAAAATTTGCATTTAAATAGGCATGCACGAAAACAGCATGTTTCTGCTTTCACTTAAAAAGGCCATTTTAAAAATGATATAATAAATGATCTGTGGGATAATTTGAGCTAAAACTTCACAGACATATTCTGGGGACACCTGAGACTTATATTGCACATTGTAAAAAGGGGCATAATAAGTCTACTTTTTAAAAGAATAGGTATCCTAAAAATGAAAGTTTGCTTAAACTTGACCCACCTTCAGGCTTTCCAAGATGTAGATGAGTTTGGTTGTTCATCAGAAAAGATTTGAAGGAATTTAGCATTACACCACTTGCTCACAAATGGATCCTCTGCAGTGAATGGGTGCCGTCAGAAGTCCAAAGAGAATCCACGTGACTCCATGAGTCAATCAATTAACATCTTGTGACGTGAAAAGCTGCATGTTTGTAAGAAATAAATCCATAATTGAGAAGACTTAACTTTAAACCATTGCGTCTGGTCAGAATATGAGTCCGTTATTAATAAAATGCTTTTTCCAGCAAACAAAGTCTATACCAAGTCAATAGTTGTTCTCTTACATCAAAACCCACCAACATGACTGTTTTGGACTGTTTTCATTCGTAAAATGGTGGTTAATCTGTGCATATTTCTTTTCTGAGTTAGACAAGATGACTCGGAAGCAACCATATGAAGTTCAAAACGAAACGTGATGGATTTTGTTTCTTACAAACACACAGCTTTTCACTTCTCAAGGTGCTAATTGATGGACTGGAATCTTGTGGATTTCTTGTGGATTATTGTGATGTTTTTATCAGCTGTTTGGACTCTCATTTTGACGGCACCCATTCACTTCAAAGGATCTATTGGTTAGCAAGTGATGTAATGCTAAATTTCTCCAAATCACTTCTGATGAAGAAACAAACTCATCTACATCTTGGATGGCCTGAGGGAGAATGAATTTCCAGTGAATTTTCATTTTTGGGTGAACTATTTCTTTAAGCGCACTTCTGGAGATAAAATCAGTTGTAAAAAAAAAAAATGAAGAGAGGGAAAGAAAAGAAACAGAAGGGAGAGAGAGGATGTGCCCCAGACTTAAGGGGAAAATCAGTCTAGTGGATTTAAGTCCTCTGAAAGACTCGATGGACTTTGCTTTAGAAGAAACTTCAAACTGTATTTGAAATCCGAGCTCGTTCTGTATCTGTTTTTTCACTTAATCAAGAGGCTGTCTTACTGAGCTGAAGTCATTTCACGATGTGAAGAGGGAAAAAGGATTTCATCTTCAAAATACCAAAGCTCTTTGTCATATTATGTAACACATTATTTGGTCATAACTTTAATGCTACTAGTGAATGTGTATCATACTTGTGGGCTTGTATGTCTGAGGTAATGATTCATTACTGCTTCATTTTCTCACCAGTGCCTTGGACTTGAGCACAATGTTTCTATGTTGTAATGACTATGTGTGTGTGATGTGGTTCTCCGCAGGGTGCACTCTTTGTCTGGGTAAATCATTTTTCCGTTTCAACCACCCAGAAGAGGCTAATCACATGAACAACATGCTGCCAGAAAAGACTGCAGGACCTGCACTGTCCCTCAGTACGGGTGAGTGACATCTACCTCCAGCTCTTGGTTTTGGATTCATTCTGCTGTCTTCTCATAAACAGAGTCGCTTGCTTGCAGCCTAATTGTTCCCCTCCATTATCATGCCGCAGACTTGTTTTATACACAGGAAGAGTGCAATTCAGTGCCATCTGTTCTGCTCTTCTGGGTTATTTCATGTTTGTTTGCTTGTTTGTTAAACATCTAAATATGCTCATCAGTCTCAATCAGTGTTGTTTTCTTCTTTCCAGCCACTTTTAAACATTACCTGTGATTTTTCCATGAATAGGTTATGAAATAGAGCCTAAAGCTTTTAAAAAGTTAGACATTTTTAAACAAAATGTCAGTGAAAGGAGGAGCTTAAACTTCTAAGAATGCTGATTGGCAACTTCAAACGTCATACATTCAATATATATAATATACTAAAAATTATGCTATTAAAAACAGTAAAATTGATCACAATAAATAGAATTCTGAGTCAAATTGTCACTATTTTGACAGTGTATGATTTTAATAGGGGTGTAAGAAAATATCGATACACGTGTGTATCGCGATATTTTGTTTGGCGATACTGTATCGATTCTCAAAAATGGAATATCGGTATTTAAAAAAAAATCATTCAAGATTCATGACAGTTTTGAGCGTATATCCTGACCGCTAGATTGCAGTCTTATCTCTGAACTTAAACAGTGACAGGAAATACTAGCATAAGGGCACGCCACTAATGTTAGCGTTAATGGAGGATGAAAGAATAGTTCCTGCTCCCGCCTGGGTGTAATGTGTGGCGTCATTTCGGCTTTTGAGGTAACGTTCGCTCCAGGACGCGGCAAGCAGCGGAACCGCCGCGCGGCCGCCACCCGTCTGTGCAGCCGAGGCGGCGCCCATGCCGCGGTCCCGCGAAAGGGCCTTCTCGCCGGGTACGGTGGGGTAGCCGCGCGGCTACTAGCCGCTTTCTCTCGTGGTGGGGCTGTATTGTGCAAGTGAGGCGGTGCTCGCGTCGCGGTCTCGGCGATTGCACGGGGAACATAATTACAAACTAAAAGACTTGCGAAATAAAAAAATTGCGAAATTCTCAAAACAAAAAGGTTTTCAGAATGTCCAATATCTGTATTTATTTTATTGTTTTACAATTCTTTTGTTTTCTTTAGGAATCCTGCAAGCACTTTATTTTTATTCATATTAAGCAGATTCTTATTAAGAAGTAATTCATAAGTTAAGATCAAAATGATCTGACATGGTTGTAAAATTGTGAAGCAGGGACTAAAATATATATATGGTCTATTTATAAAAGCTTACATTTTATACATTTAATAACTAAAGAATCTTGCAAGCACTTCATTCTCCCCCTTTACTCATACTGCACAAAAAGTGATTCAGTAACATTGAATGGTTTGCATATGGTGGTGTGTTCTTAATTACAGCTTTCCTAAAATTATGTTCTATTCAAATATCCCAATATATCGCTTTGTTTACAGTATTGCAATATATTGCAACATATCGTATCGCAACCCCTGTATCGTGATGGGTATCGTATTGCCAGATTCTTCGTAATACACAGCCCTAGATTTTAATTCTTAGATACAGTCAAGAAGGTCAAGACTTTAGAGGCGAGACAAGCCAAAACCATAATTTAGGGGGGAATGCAGACATTCCAGTTGTTTAAAAACTTTTTGCTATCTTAATTTTGTTACATAATGGTTTATATAATGGATCTCACGACAAAAGCATGGGATTTGTGGGATTTTTTTTTAAGTCATGGGATTCAAACTGTAATGTTTTCATGGAAAGTGCCACCTCTGCTTTCTTCCTTTCTTTTCTCTTTCTCTCTCTTTCTCTGTGGGCTTTGTGTTGGCTGCAAGACCTTGAGTTAATCCAAACAGTCATCTTACCACCATGCAGCCGCAGCTGTACAAATGACCATGTTACCTTGTAAATAAATGACAACGTAAAATCCCATCCATATGGCTTCAGGTCAACCACTTAGCTAAACTGATTTACAGCCCAAAACGTAGACAAACATTATGGAGTACAGGTGGTCCACACGTATGTGTGTGTGTGTGTTCGCTGACGAAGACCACCACTGCTCCCACAAATCACACTCGGGTTGTGGAGGAGTTCTGACTCGGTCCCTTTCCTCTGCTCCGGTGCCAGAAAGTACAAACCCATTCTGGCTTTGGCTCTTCCATTTTTAGAAGACGCTTTTCCCCTAAAACCCAAAGCATTCATATTTGTGTGGGCTGAGATTTGTATGAGAAAGCTTTTTTAGTTCTGTAGTCAGCTGAGCACATGTGACCCTTGAACTTAAGCGAAACCAAAAAAATTAGCCAGAACACACGTCTGAAGTCTGTGTTTATTTCATGAGATTTTGCAGTTCTGTTTGTTCTTGTATCTGTGACAACCTGTGTAAACATTGAGGTTTTGTATTGGTACAAGAAGATCGCAATCAAGAGTTTAATATGTTTCAGGTCTTGATTAGTTCCGGTCAAATGCATAACTGCTCTGTCACTTCCCTATGGAGATCTCGGCCTCCATTAAAATTTGCACGCCTCCAGATGTTTCACTTGGCTTTGATGGAATTTCCATCATGCACTACCTTTCCACCATTAGATATCAGATGAATTTATCGCTAAAGATTTTAAATATTAAACCTCAAACCTTTTCCAACTTTTTGTAAGGGAAAAAATGAAATAGGGATAGTTCACCCCAAAAATTAAAATTCTGTCATTAATTACTCACCTTCATGTCGTTTCAAACCCGTAAGACCTTCGTTCATCTTTGGAATACAAATTAAGATGTTTTTGATCAGATCTGAGTGCTTTGTGACACTACATAGACAGCAACTGACAAGTTCAAGGCTCAGAAAGGTAGTAAGGACATCGTTAAAATAG
The DNA here is from genome assembly GCA_012976165.1 of Labeo catla. Classification (NCBI taxonomy): domain Eukaryota; kingdom Metazoa; phylum Chordata; class Actinopteri; order Cypriniformes; family Cyprinidae; genus Labeo; species Labeo catla. The sequence goes on along the minus strand of VONZ01000917.1, from coordinate 227,776 downwards.
TCCATGTGACATCTGTGGTTCAACTGTAATGTTATGAAGCTACGAGAACACTTTTTGTGCGCAAAGAAAGCTGATTTTAAAAGATTTCAAGATGCACAACAGCATATGTGGTCACAAGATGCACAACAACATATGTGACCCTGGACCACAAAACCTGTCATAAGGGTCAGTTTTTTGAAATTGAGATTTATACATCATCTAAAAGCTGAATAAATAAGCTTTCCATTGATGTATGGTTTGTTAGGATAGGACAATGTTTGGTCAAGAAACTATTTGAAGATCTGAATCTCAGGATGCAAAAAAATCTAAATATTGAGAAAATCACCTTTAAAATTGTCCAAATGAAGTTCTTAGCAATGCATATTACTAATCAAAAATTAGGTTTTAATATATTTATGGTAGGAGATTTACATCTTCATGCAACATGATCTTTAACTAATATCCTAATGGTTTTTGCCATAAAAGATTTATATTTTAAGCTATTGCTACAAATATACCCGTGCTACTTAAGATTGTGGTCCAGGGTCACATATGAAGTTAGGTATGATTGATGTCAAATCTTGTTCGACCCTACTTTGGGCACCACGTTTGAACGTGCACAGGTATAAATGAACTTTTTTTTTTTTTTTAAACAGATACAACAAAGTTTCATTCCAATGGCGGCACATTGGCTGGATCCAGTATTCGTGGTACACGCTCCAAGGCGGAGCTTCAGGAGTTGATGGAGAGCTTGCAGCGCAGAAAGTCTGCTCTGGAGGCCAGCTTGAAGGCTACTGCAGACCGCGGTTACCTCACTTTGTCCCCACCTCCCAGTCCCCAATCGGCATCATCCTATCTACAGGACCGTCCACCCCTTTCTATACGAGTTCCTTCCCCTTACACACCCTCCAGCAGCTTGAGCATGCCACCATCGCCCCACCACTCAGAGCGCCCCATAAGTCCAGTCCCAGCTCAAGCCCGTGCCCGACATCAGTCGCAGGACAACCTGTTGCTTTGCCTCCCTTCAGAAGGGCGACATCCCAACACTGGCAACTCGCTCCTTACTATGTGGAACGGCTCTTCGTCTTCATACATGACCGAAGCTCTTCCGCCATCTCGCCGAGGTCCGAGCGGTGCGGCGAGCATGCCCTCCAGCCCTCGCTTGGGGCGCAGGCTGCTAACACGAGATGGGGAGTCTGTTGACCCATCGCTCCGCCAGAGGAAATACTCCACCGGCTCTCTGAATGGCCTGGGAGGGCATAGTCGCTCCCTGCCCAGATTGTATCGAGGAGACGCCCCAATGCTTTCTTTGCCACCCCGACGTACCACCAAACCACGTCGTAGCCTTCCGTCCTTGGAGAAACCTCCAGATGTGACGGTGACAGCCAATGTGATGAGCAGTTCCCGCCGGGCCAGCCTGTGTTCCGTAGGCTCTGCTCCTTGTTTGGATCTAGGCGTAGGAGAAAGGCGGCTGTCGTTTGGTAAAGGAGGCCTGGGGCCCGGCATGGGGCCGAGGAGGGGCAGTATCAGTTCTCTCAGTGGAAAAGAAGAACTCAGAGATTATCATCAAAGACAAAGAGATGAGAGACTACGAGAACAGGAAGTGGAAAGGCTGGTAAGATAACCTTCAGTCACCCAGAGAAACACTTACACTAGTTAGTCTAAACCAGTGGGTCAGTAACTCATTTTAGGCTTCTAAATTCTTCAGAGATAGTTCACCCAAAAATGAAAATTCTGTCATTAATTACTCAACCTCATGTCGGTCCAAACCTGTAAGATCTTCGTTCATCTTCAGAACACAAATTAAGATATTTTTGATGAAATCCGAGAGCTTTCTGACCCTGCATAGACAGCAATGCAACTGACACGTTCAGGACCAAGAAAGGTATTAATGACATTGTTAAAATAGTACATGTGACATCAGTGGTTCAACTGTAATTTTATAAAGCTACCAGAAGACTTTCTGTATAGCTTATTTTTGTAGCTATGGCTCTAAAAACTATGCTAATCATTTGAAAACAAATCATGAAGTCATAAGTTAATTGAAATCAATAAGCAAGTGACCTCATTTTGTGAAATATTGTTTTGACTTGAATTCCCTATACTTCTAAGGCTTGAATCCAGCTCTTTTGGTTTCAGTTTGCTTCCTTTGAGACAGTGGTGAGACATGAAAGTGTCTAAAGGACTTTGATCTATGCCGTGTTCTTGGCCCAGAGCATTGTAAGTGCGGTTCACTCTGGATTATTCACACTCCTTCATGCGCTACAGACTTAATGAACTTACATTCACAGCTAAACCAAAACCTTACATGTGTATGAACCAGCTGGCGAACTTACGTTTTTGCTTTACACTTAGACCTTTACGAGAACTTGAAATGTTCCCTCTAGAAGGTCACATGATAACCGAGCTAAAGCAGTGCATCTGTAGTCAAACCATCTGATCTGACCGCAGGGGCGTGTGCAGTGTATGTATGTGTGTTTATTTGTGTGCAACTAAATGAGTTCAATTCCACAGAGCCAAATCCCACAACCAACTGCTGAAGAGACGCCTATGATACAAATCCAAACAATGTATTTTATGTGAAATCGAATATTTCAAAGATCAACTCTGGAGTATTGAGCCAGCCAGTTTTGTTTATAATTTTATGTATTAGGTACAATGCTGTCCAAAAGACTAAGACTAGTAGAAAAGGCCTCTATTTTGCATTGTCAGATTGCAGATACGATAAGAAAAAATTAATTTTGCATCATAATTAGAATTGTTTTGGATTTGCTGAATTGGAATTGCTTGAAACCTCATGAAACTTTGCACATGCACCAAAAGTGGTGAAAATGTATATCTGATATTAGTTTCGGAAGCGAGTGTGGCAAACTGTCTCAATAGCGCCACCTATAAAATTTCAACAAAGTGCCTCTCAAGCTGTGTTTTACATACATGTACGAAATTCGGTATACACATGTAACACACCAGTACCTACGAAAAAGTCCCTCGTTCCGAAGTCCGAAACCCAACAGGAAGTCTGTTATTTAAACAAGATGTTGTATTTAGACAAACTCCTCCTAGAGATTCAAACAGATCAACACCAAATTTGGTCAATGTAATTTAAATCCATTTTTGACATTAACTTGTGAAGAACTTTAGTTTTCATTGAAGGGTGTGTTTGTAACAAATTTCAATGTTTCACTATGAAAATAGAAGTTGTTATGATTCAGGCATGCAATGTCCGATCTGCACCACAATTCACATGTTTGATAAGACTCCTGACCTGAAGAGATCTATATGGTCATTTTCAATTATAGTCATAGCGCCACCTGCTGGCAACAGAAAGGGACGTTTTACGCACTAACTAATTCCTCATAGAGTGTTAATGACATCAATATTATATTTGATCAGTTTACTCTAAAGGCCTTCACAATGTTAAATCATGAAAATCTTGAATTTTCGTTAAAGGGCGTGTCTGTGGTGTCCTGACAAATTTCAATGTTTTGTCATGGAAAAAGTTGTTGTAACTCAGCCATACAATGTGCCCGATCTTCCCCCAGACGTCCGATAAGAATCCTGGCCTGAACACATCTGAAGGGCAGTATTCTGTTATAATTATAGCGCCACCTGCTGGCAACAAGAAATGACTTGTTTTACACTAACTTAAACATGCAATGTCCAATCTGCACCAAACTTTCAATGTTTAATAAGAGTCCTGGCCTGAAGCAGGAGTCTCCAAAAAAGCAGAGGTCTCCAACCTTTTTTACTCCACAGACTAGCTACGGTTTGAAAATATTCTCGCAGACCAATCAATTACCCACAATAAATAATAGAGCATCATATCTAAAGTTATACAAATTTTCCCCAGAACGTTCTTGCCCCCTGGTAGTGGTTGGGGACATCTGATCTAAAGGACAATATTCAGTTTTAACCACAGCACCACCTGTTGGCAACAGAAAATGGCCTGGGTGTGAGGGCCCTTTTAACACTGCTTGCAAGATTTTCTTAAATCTTAATACACTTTTTATTTCCAGTTGTTATTTGCATATTGTCAGTGATTATCATTTTTCGTTCTAGGAACGCCAGCGACTTGAGACTATCCTGTGCCTGTGCTCTGAGCTGGGCCGGTCTGAACTGGGCCGGATGGAGACTGACTCGGGTGTCTCAGCTGTGTCGGACCTGCAGAAGATCAACCGAGAGCTGGAGAAGCTGCAGGTGTCTGATGACGAATCTGTCTTCTCAGACTCTGCAGCAGTGTCTATGGACAGTGGGTTTGTGGGTAAGGGTCGTGGAGAGATCCTGACCCAGAGACAGCGCAGACTCAGCGGACACAGGGAAAACAGGCCCCAGTCACCCACCACCAGCCTGCGGAGCTCAGTCCCCTCATCCTCTCCACACCTCCGCAACAAGGTGAGTCACTGCGCCATATGTCCGTATCTTCCTGAATGCAAAAAAAGGTCATTCAATGTTGCATCTACCATTAAAAAGCCATTCACACCAAGAACTACAACTATAAAGATAATTACAACGATAATTATTTTAGCATCCACACCAATGCACAATATCATTCTGTTTATTATAAGTGCATTGCCTGAGTCCCATAAAGCAGGAAGGAATCTGATTGGCTGTTAATCAGCTGGCTCATCAGCTGGTCATTTTGAAAGTGATTCCAACAGTGTTGTTCCTCTGTGGTTTGGATTCTGCTGTTCTTAGCATATTATAATTTCTGAAGATAATTATGATTTCTGAAGGATCATGTGACACTGAAGACTGGAGCAATGATGCTAAAAATCCAGCTTTGCATCACAGGAATAAATTATATTTTAAAGTATATTAAAATTATATTATTATTATTTTATATTGTAATAACATTTTGCAGTATTACCTTTTTTCTGTATTTTTGATCCAATAAACGCAGCCTTGAAGAGCATAAGAAACGTCTTTAAAAAATATAAAAAATCTTACTTTTGAACGACAGTGTGTATCACTTATCTTATTTGTTGTACAGTTTGTTAATGCTTATTTTAAAATAGAATATTAAAAAAATCAGTTAACTTACTGTACAGTAATGAGTTTTTTATAGTAGCTTTTGATTAGTCATTTCTTTATAAGATTCACTCTGCTATTAATTTCAGCTTCTAATTACGTAGTTATTTCTTGCCACAATGATATTTGTTCTTACCATATATACCATCATCTCCAGTGTGTTAAAATCTAAAGCTGTCTCCAATCATGTACTCGATATCCCAGATTGAACTAATGAAGTAGTGGAAAGTATGCAGTCCTCCGGGATCTAAAGTATGCAAAACAGTTTGGGAATGCTGTGGAGTCTTTTCACCTAACTGATGTCTGTTTCTAAACAGCAAGACAGAGTGAACTTTGACCTTTTAAAACACTGACCTCGCACTCTTTGCAGTCAGACACTGCAACAAGTTTCTGTCTGCACTTAAAGCGCATAAGGTGTCAATTCCAGCTTAAGAGGAGGGGGGTGGTGGACTCTGTGGAAGAAGTGTTTTTCCATTGGATACCTATAATGACATAATGGTGTTTTTGAGTTTAATAGACTTGCTCAGGAGAGAAGGGCAGTTATTGCTTCTCCTGCAAGAGGAGAGGAACAGAAAATGACTGTGTTCCCAAAGGATTTGCTGTGCATGTGTGTGCATCTTTGTGCTCAAGACACACATGACAGTAATTGTTGGAAAGAGACACAGAAATGCAAGGAAAGAATGAAGAACTGCTTATAAGTTTTCCTACACTTATCCTCGCCTCTTCTCATGTGACACTCATTTTGCTATTGTTAAATCACGGTTTGCATTTAAATACATGCACGGGCCCATCCGCTGCTGGATATTTCTGGTAAATGTCAAATGCATGGAGATTAGACGCCATTATCAGACAGTGGCGGCTCTGTAGTCTCGCATCTGTTGCTCAGCTACATTCCTCTGCGCTGTCACTGGAAACCTCGTGGCCTCAGAACCGGCCAAGTTTACTATCCATAAAGAGCTGTCATGAGGAGCTGGATATTCATTTTAGAGTTCAATCTTATGTCAGGTCTAAATAACTGCATTTGTAAATGTTTAATCCATATTTTCTACATCTTTACATATTCCATCTGATTACATGTTTGTGACTGTTAAATCAGTCACGGAGAGGTGATGTGATGATATGAGACTAATGAATGTTTCAGGAGTTCAGCTGAACTTTTAAAATTGGACATATGTTTGAACAGACGTCCCAGTCATCATCCAGTACTGAAACCAGCACTATCTTTTTAGCAGGTGTCTGAAGACATGCAGCTGAGACAGGAAGTGACACGTATTGAAGAGGAGAGGATTCAGGTGCTTAACAACATCGAGGAGCTTGAACAGAAGATCAGAGATCTGGACACACAGATGGACGAGTCTATCAGAGAGGTGTGTTTGTGCTTTGAATGAGAAGGTTTATGCGTTTTAAAGTGAGGGAAGCATTTCTGCAGCTCAAACAGTAGTTCGTGGCGCTAGCAACGCCAGACTCATGGGCTCGATTCCCAGAAATCGCAAGCTGCTTCGATTAAAAGCATCTGAGAAATGCGTTCATGTAAATGTGTTCATGTCTGCCAGTAAATAACTCTTACAGGTTGACTCTCTAGACTTTTATTCTGCACCGTTGGTATTATTAGTAGTATTAATTATACTGTATTAAACTACTGTAGTATTTATTAAAGGATTAGTTCACTCCTGAATTAAAATATCCTGATATTTTATTCCTATGTCATCCAAGATGTTCATGTTTTTCATTCTTCAGTCGAAAAAAAAAATACGGTTTTTGAGGAAAACATTCCAGGATTTTTCTTCATATAGTGGACTTTAGTGGTGGGTAATGGGTTAAAGGTCCAAAGTGCAGTTTCAATGCAGCTTCAAAGGGCTCTACACGATCCCAGCCGAGGAATAAGGGTCTTATCTACCAAAACGATCAGTCACTTTCTGAAAAAATTTAAATGTATATACTTTTTAACCACAAATGCTTGCGTTGCACTAGCTCTACGTCCACAGCTTCACACATTACGTAGTCACTTTGGAAAGGTCTCGCGTGACGTAGGAAGTACCAACCCAGTGTTTACAAACCAAACGTGCAAAGAAAGTTAAACACCCTTTACAAAAAAGGTAAAACGACGATGTCGAGTAATTTTGTAGTTGGAGGAAAAACTTAGACTTTTTCGCCCTACCCTACCTTTTTGAGTCAAAGTACACAGTTGAAGAACTAACCGCATGTGACCTTTCCAATTTGATTACGTAATGCATGAAGTCGTAGACACGCATCACAGAGCTAGTGCAGGACGAGCATTTGTAGTTAAAAAGTATATCAATTGAATTTATTTATTTTTTTTTTAGAAAATGACCAATTGTTTTGCTAGATAAGACTTGGCTGGGATTGTGTAGAGCCCTTTGAAACTGCAATTTGGACCTTCAACCCATTGCCCACAATTGAAGTTGAACCTGTTGATCCCCATTGACGTCCACTATATGGAGAAAAATCCTGGAATGTTTTCCTTAAAAATTCTAATTTCTTTTCAACTAAAGAAAGAAAGACATTAACATCTCGGATGACATGGGGTTGAGTAAATTATCAGGAAATTTTAATTCAGGAGTGAACTAGTCTTTTAAATTTTTGAAATAGCTTTAACTTTTATTTTAATTGAGGTTTTAGTAATTTTGTTGTATGATTTTTTTTTTTTTGTCATTTTCTTTCTGTATAGCTTTAATTTTTTTCAGTATAAATAATTTTACTACTTCAACTTAAGCTTCTTTATTCAAGTTAGTTGCCAAAGACACATTTTCAACTTTAATGCAATGATCAAAAATGATTTTTAATAGTTTTAGTTGTGCAGCTTAAGTCAATAAATTTCTCAATATCTCATTAGATGGAGGTAGAGAGAGCTCTTTTGGACGGAGAACAGGAGGCAGAAGTGGCTCAGCTACAGAGCGATAAAGAAATGCTGGAGCAGCTCAACGAAAAAATGGGCAACATGGAGAAAAACGCTCAAAAAAATCAAACTCAGGTAAACATCAGGTGGCAATGTAGTTGTACAGCTTTAGGCTTGTATATCAAAGCTTTAGGACAAAGTTCAGTGTCTCCAAAAAGGCAAACAAGAGGGTCTCAATCACTAACCATATGTAGAAACTGTGTGTGAATGTTTTTACACAGAATTAATGATTTACAAACAAGTTTGCACTGAATAGCTCATCCAAAAAATAAAATTTGCTGAAAATGTACTCACCTCAGGTAATCCAAGATGTAGATGAGTTTGTTTTTTCATCAAAACAGATTTGGAGAAACTTAGAATTGCATCACTTGTACACCAATGGATCCTCTGCAGTGAATGGGTGCCGTCAGAATGAGAGCCCAAACAGCTGATAAAAACATCAATAATCCACTAGACACAAAGCTGCAGAAAATCTGTTGGTGAGCAGTTGACATAATACAAAATTTCTCCAAATCAGTTATGTTGGAAAAAAAACGAACTGAGCTACATCTTGAATGGCCTGAGGTGAGAACTATTTCTTGAAAATTTTGACAGAAGAAACTTGTAACTGTATTGTTAGTGAATGACATCCACTGACGTCACATCTACTTACCTTTTTTCCAGTTTACCTCTTCCTTGCTCTAACCCAGCCTTGCACTTTCTCTATGTCTTTGTCTGTCTCATTTGTGTCCATCTCACCACTGTGTGCTCTGTATGTGTACGTCATCCGTACGCGTCCCTGCGTCGGCCGCCGCGCTGTAGGACAAAGCCCTGTTGGAGGCTGAGAGAGTTAAAGTAGAGAGGCTAGCTGAGCTGATCTCAGAGCAGAAGACCCAGCTGGACACCTGTCCTGAAGCACTGAAGGAGCAGCTCCAGAATCAGCTATCCAGGGTCAGTCAGTTACCGTGGTCTCCCGCGTACCTGCGCCCACCAACTCTCCTGCTGTCTGTCTCTCACAAACACTTCCTGTTGTGTTTTTTTCCTCTCTGCAACAGCTCTGGAAATGCCTTTTGTTCTTGTTGGTAGGCCTTTCTTCTCTGTGTCTTTTAACATACTAAATTTTCCTGAGAATTTGACCTTTTGTCTCTTTTCTGTTTAGCACAATCCTGTGAATTATTGCTGATTATTTAGTTTAGTTTAGTTTGGAGTTACACCATGATGTAAAAAATGTAATCTATTGCCCCATGCTAAGTGTTGTTGGCTTTTTTTGCTAGGACACTGAAGCTCTGGAAGCTGAAACTAAGCGTTTTGAAGATTTAGAGTTTCAGCAGCTGGAAAAAGAGAGCCGTCAAGACGAAGAGAAGGAGACACAGACGCAGCAACTCCTCAGAGAGATTGCAGAATATCAGAGATCTGTCGTCACTCGCAAGGTGTGTAGAGGATTTTAATCATGTAGTGTTTGTGTGTGGACTAAGAGCGTTATATAATCATTTTTCCTTCTGCACATAAAAACTGTCTCCATTATAGGAGAGGCTACTTACCCTGAAGAAGCAGTCGACCCAGATTACCCAGCAGGCACAGAGGGAAAAAGAAAACTTCTTGAAGGAGAAAAGCAATCTTATTTATATGCTGCAAAGGGTGAGTATATGTGAAAAGCCATACTTAAAGGGATAGTTCACACAAAAATGAAAGTTACCTCATGACTTACTCACCCTTAAGCCATCCTAAGTGTATATGACTTTCTTTTTTTGGACAAATACAATTGGAGTTATACTAAAAAATGTCCTGGCTCTTCTAAGCTTTATAATGTCAGTGAATGGGTGTCAAGATTTTGAAGCAAAATAAAGTGATTTCATCCATCATAAATGTACTCCACATAGCTCCAAAGTGTTAATAAAGGCCTTCTAAAATGAATCGATGCATGTGTGTAAGAAAAATATCCTTATTTATAACTTTAGAAATCGTAATCTCACAAAATAAGTACAAAATAAGGATTTGTGAAGAAAAATTCGATATAAGCCAAGAGCAGACTGACTTTGCTGTAAACAAAACTTCTCACGAGACTAGCGTATTCTCTCGTGAACGCACGTACGACAGTTAGCTAAAACTAGAGATTGCGGTTTATGAAGTTTTAAATATGGATATTGTTCTTACACTAATGCATCGATTCGCTTCAGGTGGCCTTCGGATGCCCATTTTCCACAAGTTGATATGATTCTTTAGGGTCTTAATGAAAAGTCTATAATATACTTTGGTTAAAAATTCTTAATGGTTGTGTAAAACAACATCCTTTTTACCCTGCAAAAATCATCTCATTCTGAGGGATTGTTCCTTTAAATGCAAATGAGCTCTGCTCGCCCCGCCCCCTCTCTTCTCTTTGCTGCTCTGAGAGATTGTTTACTTTAGCTGCATTTAGTGCATTTAGCTGCGAAACTTGCTAACTAGCACGTTATTAGGAAAGGTGATTGCAGAGATTCATTTAAAAAAAACCTTATACTCACTTCTGCTGTAGGTGAAGCTGGATCACGAATGATTTGCGCGAACATTATACGCATTTATGTAGATTGGGAGGTGCATTCCCTTCACAAACAAATGTAATCTACTGCATCTTCAGCGGCTCAGATGTCGGGAGTAAATGACGACCACTATGTTCATTATTACATCCAGCAACACAACACCTCAATCGCTTAATCTGAGATATTCTTGTCTAACTTACATCCCTGCTCCAGCATCGAATCGATGGTGGCCGAACTGTTACAGCTGATCTGAGGTAAGACGCTCATGTCAATCAACTATCGTGGGAGCGGCCTCTGTGGGTGTGATGCCACACCAACAGGCATCTGAGAACGGCTCGATTTGAAAAAGGGAATATTATTTCTACAGATTAATTAAAAACCACTGCATGAATTTTTGGCATTATAGGGTAGATGTGTACATACACTGCCAATTGTATGGCATTAATGTTCAAACAACATGTAAAAGTGAAGTTTGCATCCGATGACCCCTTTAACCCTCCGGAGCCATGTGGAGCACTTTTTATGATGGATGGATGCACTTTATTTTGCTTCAAAATTTCAACAGCCATTCATTGCCATGATAGAGCTTGGAAGATCCAGGACATTTTTTATTTTAACTCTGATTGTATTCATCTGAAAGAAGAAAGTCTTATACACCCAGGATGGCTTGAGGGTGGTAAAATTTGGGGTAATTTTTTTGGGGGGTCAACTAAAAAAATAATTTGTTTATTTCTGAATGGTCTCTTTCAATAATGTCTTTTCAGGAACGGGAGAACCTTGCATCTCTGGAAAGGAAGTACTCTGAGCTGACAGGTGGTCAGGCATTTCCTCTCAACCCTGTGTCTATGAAGGAGGTAATGCAAACAGTTTCTATGAGTAAAGAAGAAACTAACAAAAATTTTCATCGAAAGGCTTTTATTTTACTTGTCTTGAATGTTTCAGCACTTTCGCTCTCTAGAGGAAAGGAGGCGGAGCAATGGCAGTAAAGAGGGCGGAGTTCTCCTGAGTGAAAGCGGAATGTCCCGTAAAAGAGAGAGGCAGAGCTGCGGGACCTTCAACTCTGCCCTTAATCGCAGTCTGTCTCCCAAGGTCAGACCACAGAAACGGCACATAGGAAAAGTATTTGATACCATCTTAAAAAACTTAATTTCCATTTAAAATTTCAGCGTGTATTGTTTTATGTTGAAGAGAGGTTTTTTCATAGTCTCTTTTGGTCTATATTCTTAATCCTGTAGCCCCATATGCCGCTGTCTCAAAGCTCTAGCTGTGGTAGTGTACTCCCCCGCACGCTGTCTGTCACCTCCCGCGACCTGGACACCCGCCGCCTGCTCAAGGGTAACACACTGAGTTATCCCATGACACTGACACTTCTGCAGTAAATAAATAATCATATTTCTGAAATCTTTTAAATTCTGTCAATAATTTCTCTCCCTGATGTCGTTCCAAACCTGTGAGACTTTCATTCATTTTCAGAACACAAATTGAGATATTTTTGAGGAAATCAGAGAGCTTTCTGACCCTGTATAGACAGTAATGCTGTTGACGGTTCAAACTGATGGTTGATGGTTGTTCTTACTACCTTTCTGGGCCTTGAATGTGGTAGTTGTGTTGCTTTAAGATTTTGCAGAAAGCTTTTAGATTCTATCAAGAATATCTTAATTTGGGTTCTGAAGATGAACGAAGGTCTTACGGGTTTGAAACAACATGAGAGTGAGTAATTACTGACTGAATTTTCAATTTTGGGTAAACTATCACTTTAAGTATATTTATTAGGGCTGCCAAACTCCCTATACACACAAATTAATGTATATATTTAAGAGAAATATATTATTTATGTACAAAATATTTTTACTTGTATACAATATAAATTATATAAGAATTATAATAAATACATATACTTGTAAATATCTCTTAAATATATACATGAATGTGTTTGCATTTATGTATACATAATAATTACACACAGTACACACACATACATTAGACAAACTCAAACTTTTATTTTGCATGTGATTAATTGCGATTAATCGTTTGACAGCCCTAATATTTATTTATTTATTTATTTTTTTTTTTTAAGATTTATTTTTACAGTTTTTATGCCTTTATTTAGATAGGACAGTGTAGTTGGACAGGAAGTGAAGTGGGAGAGAAAAAAGGGGGTGGGATCGTCAAAGGTCCATGAGCCGTGATTCGAACTCAAAATGCCCGCAGCGCAACAGCGCTATATGTTGGCGCGCTAACCACATGGCTATTGGTGCCGACCCTAATATTTATTTGTATTAGTTAAATGTGCACACATAAATAAATAATAATGTATATTATATAAATAATCTATTTTTTATTACTTCCTTCAGTACACTTAGTGTATATAACTGTCTGCCTGAAATTTTATTTGTATTATTGTATGTATACCAATAATTTATTATTGAGATTTATATACATATTATTTTACTTCTTTTTATTAATATTATTGCTATTCGACTGTCCTGAGATGACTCATTGAAAAGTTTTCAGTAAGTTTAATGAAATAATATATAACATATAAAATATTTAAAATATTTATATAAATATAAATAATATATAACATAAATATGTGTTAATTATAATCTAATTACATTAAAAAATGTCTATTGTAAACATATTTTAATTTTTCTTGTTCAAATATACACAAATCTAAATTTCCGTAGGACTTAAAAGAATTAAACTTAAAACTAGTGATTAAATAATATAATAAAAATATCTCAAGTATGTTGATAGAATATAACGTCCATTCTATATTGTTATTAACATCAGCAATACCTCTGATTGTGTGGTATATTGATGGAGCCTTTTTTTTGACATTTCTAAGCAATTTGACATTTAATTGAAAAGATTTTGAAAAAATACTATTTTGAATCCAGGGATCAGAAAATCGACTTAAAGTCCATTTTGTCTTTGCCTATTAAAAAAAACACTAGCAACCACACAAAATCGATATATAATGTTGGCTGATATATATACATTTACCAGTCAAAAGTTTTGAATAATTAATTTAAATAAAAAAAAAAGTTTTTGTTCCCAAAGGCTGCATTTATTTCATCAAACATGCTGTAAAAGCTGTAAAAGTAATAATACTGTGAATTTTAAAAACAATTTCTGTTTGAATATATTTCAAAGTGTAATTTATTCCTGTGATGCCAAAGCCAATTTTTTTTGCAGTTTTCTGCAGTTATTTTCTGCGGTGTTCAGTGTCACACAGTTTTTTAGAAAATATTCTGAATATGTGTAGAATTCTAGAGAAATACATTTATTTTTCATTTTATTATTTTTTGTTTCCCCGTTTGTTCTTGCAGCAGGTCAGCTGTTTCTGAATGACGAGAGGCAGAGAATGAGTGAGATGTCAAATAGGACCGTTTCTGAGACAAACGTCTTCCTGGAGCCCTTCCACTACATGGATAACGGACACAACTTTGACACAATGAGTGTGGACAGTACAGAAAGCCTGGAGACCAGCATATCCGCGTGTTCACCGGACAACATCTCAAGGTTAGACTAGGTCTTTTATCAAGATTAAGTGTTTTAGTCTTTAAACATTTAGCTTGTTCAAATAATTAGTAACAGATATTTGCTGAAAACCTACGATGCATTTTTTACGATACTTTTTTTTTGTAGGATAAGAAAATAATTTAAAAGATTAGTTCACTCCAGATATATCAGAATTTCCTGATAATTTACTCACCCCCATGTCATCCAAGATGTTCATGTATGTCTTTCTTCAGTTGAAAAGAAATTGAGGTTTTCGAGGAAAACATTCCAGGATTTCTTTCCATGTAGTGGACTGTAATGGGGTTTAGCGGCTTGAAGATTGAAATTGCAGTTTCAATGCAGCTTCAAAGGGCTCTACGCAATCCCAGCTGAGGAATAAGGGTCTTATCTAGTGATACCATTGGTAATTTTCTAAAAAAAATAAAAATGTATTAACTTTTTAACCACAAATGCTCATCTCGACCTAGCTCTGTGATGCACATCTATGACTTCGTGCTTTACGTAATCGTGTTGGAAAAGTCACCCGTGGTTAGTTCTTCGTCTGTGTACTCCAGTTCAAAAAGGTAGGGTAGGGTAAAAAAATTAATCTCCTTTTTTTTTTTTTGTGTAAAGGGCGTTTGACTTTTTTACATTTGCTTTGTAAACAGTGGGTCGGTATGGTACCTTAATTTTTTTTCCACCGAAGAAAAAAGACACAAAAATCTCGGATGACATGAGGGTGAGTAAATTATTATAAAATTTTAATTCCAGAGTGAACTTATCCTTTAAAGCATAGTAAACAGTAACACCCACTTTAAAGGCAGCTTTATATGATATTGTTGGCTTTGCAAGAGTTTAACTGTATTTATTACTGTTTATAAGGATGCAGTATAGACAGGAGTCTGCCTTTAAGTAGCTCAGATATACACACATCCTGTCTGAGGAATTTTATTGTATTCCAAGGTTGCTCCAAGAAGCTGAATCTTGAGATGCTCTGGGACACATTGCCAAATGAGGTTGAGGGTTTTAAACCTCTGGTTTTATTGGACAATACATTATTTTTATATGAAATTTGCTAGGAAAACATTAAGGCCTGAAAATCATCAACCTAAAACACGTCTCACAAAAGTGTGCTTGTGTGTGGTCCATACAGCGCCAGTACAGCTAACATGGCGAAGATAGAGGAGATGGAGCGCATGCTGAGAGAAGCTCAAGCTGAGAAAAACAGGCTGCTGGAGCACAGGGTACTTCAGTTTCTCTGGATCTGCATGTTTATTATAAAGATTCCAATATACAGATGCATGAAAGCTGAGAACATTGCTTTCTTCTCTGCAGGAGCGGGAGATGGAGTTGCGCAGGCAGGCTCTTGAAGACGAGAGGAGAAGGAGGGAGGAATTGGAGAGGAGACTGCAAGAAGAGACAAACCGACGACAGAAACTAGTGGAGAGAGAGGTGAAGCTCTGGGAGACTTAGAGAGTTCAAGTGAAAGAGAGAGACAGAGACAAGAGGATGTGGAAAAGAGGAAGATTCATCTTAAAGCATTTAATGTTTTGCAGTGGATTAGTTTACTTCCAGAATAAACATTTTCTGATAATTTACTTAACCCCCATGTCATCCAAGATATTCATGTTTTTCTTTTTTCAGTCGAAAAGAAATTAAGGCCAGTGGGTTGAAAGTCCAAATTGCAGCTTCAAAGAGCTCTACATGATCCCAGCCGAGGAATAAGGGTCTTATCTAGCAGAACGATTGGCCATTTTCTAAAAAATGTAAAAAAAAAGTATTCTTTTTTTAACCACAAAAGCTTCAATTTGGACTTTCAACCCACTGACCCCCATTGAAGCCCACTACATGGAGAAAAATCCTGGAATGTTTTTCTCAAAAACCTTTTTCCTCAAAAAGTTTTTTGTTTTTATTCTCTCTCTCTCTCTCACTCCCTTTTAAAGCAACTAAATCGCTTTGTTTTTTATCTATGACAAGAGACACAGCCAGGATCCAAAATTAACTTTTTGCCATGTCATCACTGTCAGATGGTTTTTAGAATTCATCATCCATAAATATACAAATATAAATAAGATAAAGTCTGTATTTTGCTTCGTAACTGTCAAGAGATTTTTTGTCATCCATATTTATAGATTATATTTTGAACAGAAAAAAGTTAAATATCCTATAAAACACAATAAATCAAATAATATTTAATTATTATTAATATGTTTTATTTATAAAGGACTTTTTAGGGTACCCAGTAACGCTTATTGAGATAAAATGAACAAAAGCAATATAGCAAAATCTAAAAATGAATAAAAGCAAAACAGTAACACAACATTAATGAAACAATAAAAGCTTTTTATTAAAAGTTATACTTTGATCAGTAATGAGCCTATAAATATGGGTGGCTGATAAATCAGTGCATCTCTGCCTCTGATCTAATGTGTAATATTCTAACAAAAACGTAGGTAGTTAATAATCAGATTTCTTTTCTCAGTCTTTACAAATGTGCATGCATGCATTTACGCAGACACATTCACTTACTTCAAAGATCTAATTCGATTTTTGCTTTTTGTGTTTTTAGTCTCGTCCATTGACACGTTACCTCCCAGTGAGAAAGGACGACTTTGACCTGAGAGGTCACATTGAGGTGGCGGGTCACCATCCTGAAACTTGTTTTCACCTGGCCATCACTGAGAAGACCTGCAGGGGGTTCTTGGTGAAAATGGGTGGGAAAATCAAAACCTGGAAGAAGCGCTGGTTCGTCTTTGACCGCAATCGAAGGACGCTGGCATATTATGCTGGTAATTACACTGAGTATTTAGTAAAACCTATCAAGCTTTGATTTAATTTTCACTCCTTTTTATAATAAAGGAATAGTTCAGCCAAAAATGACAATTTTGTTAACATTTACTCGCCCTCATGATGTTCCAAACCTGTAGAAGTTTTTTTCTTATGTTGAACTTCAAAATTGAAGAATTTCAAAGAACCAAACAGTTGTTGGTCCCCATTGACTTCCATAGTAGGGAAAGAAATACTATAGAAGTCAATGGGAAGCATCAACTGTTTGATTACCAGCATTCTTCAAAATATCTTTTTATATTCAACATAAGAAAGAAACTCATACAGGTTTGGAAAGACATGAGGGTGAGTAAATGATGACAAAATTGTCATTTTTGGGTGAATTATCCCTTTAACAGTTTGAAAATGTACTTCCAGTAATGCATTTCTAATAGAGACCTATCAGGGAAAAGTTTTGGAGATGCAAAAAATCGGAAGTTTAGCAAAAGAGTGGGTTTTGCGCTGAGACACATTTGCGAGATAAAACATTTTACAAACTGGTATATATCAGCCTTTTCGGTAACAATTTATTTTATAGTGTTTGTTATAAATGTGACTTTAAAACAACTTCAGTATTAGCAGTAAATTATGCTTAATTGCAATAAATGAAATCTAAACCTAACCCTGTACTAATTACATGTTGTTAATTAATATTACTCAGTGCTTACTTTGTGTAATTACACTAAAAATTAAAAATAAAACATCTTAAAATCAAGAATTATATAATAAATAAAAAAATAAAAAATAAAAAGATATATTGAACCTAGGATCTTCTTTAAATTTTTTGTTGTATTTTTTATTTTACTTAATTAATCTTTTTATTTACAACACTTCTGAATTAAATTTGGACAGTGAAACTTTAATTATTAACTAAAGGAACCTTTACTATTAAGCAAAATAAATTTGCCTTCAAACTAGTTTATACCACATGGGGGCAACAGTGAGCTGTGCCCTTCACAAACCTCACAGGAGACAATGGCTACGTCCAGCACTAATCTGCAAATCAAACCAGATATTTCACACAAAGATTTGATCTTATCTTTTACACATCACTTTTCTTCTACATGGTTATTTGTATTAAACCAAGTGTTCTTTTTTTAAAAACATGATTGGTCTTATTTGTCTCCAGATAAACATGAGACCAAAATGAAGGGTGTTATCTACTTCCAAGCCATTGAGGAAGTGTATTACGACCATCTAAAGAATGCACACAAGGTGAGCTTTGGTCACATACTGTGCAAAATATTAAAGTTAATCAGTAATTTCCTTCCATTAATCATGTTTCCATCACACTCCTATGTTGCGTCAGAGCCCAAACCCCTCCTTGACGTTTAGTGTGAAGACACACGACCGGGTTTATTACATGGTGGCTCCTTCACCAGAGGCCATGAGAATCTGGATGGACGTGATCGTCACTGGAGCGGAGGGATATACGCATTTCCTGGTGTGAGCAGGACTCATCTTTGTTTAATGACATTTAACAAACCCAAAGTGACCTTCACACTTCAGCTCAGACTGATGACAGGCTCCACATAATGGGCTCATTTTCAACAGCCACCTTTTTAAAGTGGTTACACTTTCATGATTTTCTTTAATCAGTACTGATCGTGACAAGAGCGTTGACTGTAGGTTTTGCAGTCATCTGTGACCTAGTTTGGAAAAACTGGTGCTTTACCCACTGCGTCCTGTCCTGAGTTTACAGCGGCAGCTTTTCAGACTTTTCAAGGTACCAACTCGCCTCATTTTGTGCACTTCCGGGGTGAGTGTAATAAGAAATCAGTCACTGGTCTTCACATTTCACAAACGTGCCAATTTGTAACAAAGCTGGATATACCTCAAAGATTAACTGTCGAGCTTGTTGAAACAAAATACCAAAAGCGAATTGTTCCTGTTGTGCCATACAGACTCTAACAAACATCAGGGTATCGTTCAGTACTGTTTTTATATCCAACAGTACTAAACATGAATTTCTAAGCTTTTTTTTTTTCACATAATGTTTTTTGCTAATGACCTTTTTATCTCTGTAAAATTTGTATTATTCCCTCATTTACCAAGTGCCTTACATTTGTCAGTATCTGATGAGAATAGCTATATATTTAGCTATGACACAGAATGTGGTTATTATAAGTGTTGTTTTGTATGGACCAGTTGTGCCTCCCTGATGCTCAGGAACATTCCAGAAGGAAGAATTTCGCACCAAAGACAAGCTGAATTTGTGGTTCAGCATGATATGAATGTAATGACTGACACCCATCACATAAGATGCCATCTTTAATAGATGAGGCTCTTAATAATTTAGCACAAATGCGTATATTCATAATAATTTTGATTAGAATCATTGATTTCTTGATTGTGTGTTGTACTGCAACTGACTAGCAGAGGGTTTTACTTAAATGATTACAGAATTTATTCACTGCAAGAATTTCATTTGACCCTTAAAGGGATAGTTCACCCAAAAATGAAAATTCTGTCATTAATTACTCACCCGCATGTCGTTCCAAACCTGTAAGACATTTGTTTGTCTTCTGAACACAAATTAAGATATTTTTGATGAAATCTGAGAGCTTTCTGACCCTGCATAGACAGCAATGCAACGGCCACGTTCAAGGCACAGAAAGGTAGTAAGGACATTGTTAATATAGTCCATGTGACATCAGTGGTTCAACCATAATGTTCTGAAGCTTTTTGTGAATTTTGAAGAAAACTAAAAAACTAATTTAATCAAAAACTTTATTCAACACAGAAGCCTGCTTGAGTGATATGTGACAGAATTTACATTAGTTGAAATATGAGATGTTAAAATGAACAAATCTATATGCATGTCTGAATTTTTTGTGTATCTGATATTATTTTTTTTAAGTAGGAATCAGTATAATTTCATTTAGAGAAATAATAATACAGAAATTATATAAATACTGAGGTTGAGAAGAAATGCAATTGTTGTCGTATTAGGAAAAAATGAACGCACAGGTGCAATCTGACAGCAAAACATCTAGTTCAGTGGTTCTCAAGTGGTTTTGCTTCAAGAAACAGATTTTCAGACATGCAGCCTTTGATGACAATATCAAATGATATGGCATGTGTTTTCCCTCCTTTTTAAAAGTTCATAAGTCTATTTGTTTTATCTACCAAGTTGCGTTTTATTTGCATTGTTTTTTCCCATGCTGTTTTACCAGTTAAGATCTTTGAAGACCAAATTGTATTGCATCATTCATGCAGTCATTTAGTCTTTTTTTGGCAAATACTTTCACATTTCCACCAAGATCTTAGGCTGTGAAATGAATTAATTTAAGTTTCCCAGCCAGTAGATCAACACTGATGTGCACTTTGAGACTAATTTGTTTTTTTTAGAGGCTTTTTTCAGCTTTCATTCAGTGAACAATACAGTACATTACAGGATAAGCACAGCAAAGCATTATATAAATCAATTACAAGTACTTATTTAAAATGTATCTTTTATATTCAGCTTTTATCAGTATTTTTTTTAAACCGTTCAGTGTTTTTTAACTGTTTTTTAACAGTGTTTTTTGATAAAATCAGTATGTTTATTGTAAGCATGTTTTAAAATGTGAACCATAATAAAATCATACGTACGAGTAATATGATTTGTCTGTATTGTGAAATTATGACTGATATTGTTGGCTTTTAAGCTAAATGTTTGTTTATATTAATAGTCAATTGTGACGAATAACTGTAAAATGAGACATACAAGCCCTGAAACATGAACGCATTTCCAGCTCACACCCTCTCACCTCCCATTCACCCAGGAACATGTGATCAAGCGTGATTCAATTAATTCATCCCAGCCAGAATGTTCAATACAGCCCATCTGTCGCATATACTACCTACTTTCCTACACAAGCTACATACAATAGTTCATTTTGAACATTTTGGACAGATAAATTGTGTTACGTGTGTAATATTAGAATCCATTTTAGAACTCCTTGCCTCCTCACCACACCCCTCCTCTTCGCGGCCCCCCATTGGCTGACCTAGTGAGGTTGCCATAGCGACGTTTTTTTCAGTGGAGCATGGATAATTAGCCAAACATCTCCTAACAGAGAACATCTTTTCACCGGGGGTGTTTATACACACCGATAGGGAATAAGACACAAGCGTGCTGTTGTCACGACCTGTTTTAAAGTATCAGGAGAGTTTATGACAATGGCGCATTTGTTCTGTATTTTTTCCAAGTTTCATGTTTCAAAACAAATCTCTCAAAGAGATTATAGAGTTAAGCTCATGTTTGGATGCACATAAACTAAAAGCACATGCAGATCATATTAAATCGCTTTTTAATCCTATTCGTCGTGACATCACTAAACATTAAACAGTCATGTTTGTCTTTGCATGTAATTGTGAATATGGCTAGCAAGTCCACTGTCATTTTGTGCCATCTGTTTGAGGGGAGGATCACCTTTGGTGCAGTCTAGCTTGGCTGCATTAGCGTTAAAGCCTATATTCTGTTAGATATAGAAAATGTCATGTGAATAGTCGCTACGTATATAATATATGCAGCATGTATGTTTTGCACATCTCTCGGCACAATTCAATCGCATTCATTGTTTGCCTACAGGCTGCTTTCGACATTTTCACTTCAATGACTCATTTTAATTTTCGTAATTGAGGCTACGCGATTATCATCATTATTTGTATTCACAATCAGACGGTGTTTGGTGCAGCACATGCAACAGACGAGTTGGTGCGTTAGGCTTTCATCTTCAGACCCCAGGGGGGAAGCAGATCCATAAGCAAAGGACGGTTTCCATTAACAGTGGGCTGCTCTTTGGCTAATCACCCTGTAAAGTGGTGAAGTCCTCGTGTTTTTCTAGTTAAACAGTCTCACTGCCCTGGGCTCTGATTTGGACAACAGCGCCTTGTTTGTGCTGTCTCTCTGAGGAGTTTTGTCTGTAAATATCCATCCTTTGTTTGTCTTTTTCCTTATGGGAAAACTGCAACCCCCCTCTGTGTCCGTTCACCCCGTGATGGATATCAATGCCTGAATCTCCGTCCTTATAAACATCAGTTGCTTTTAACTTGATGCTAAAATGTACATAAAACATGCTCAAAATGGTAGAACGTGAGAGAACGAGATCCTTGCACACTGCTTTTCTTTTTAAAACATCTCTTGCTATGTCACGACCAAAAAACACAGCTGTGATGGAACCGAAAGGCTTTTTTTTTTCTGCCCTCCCCTTCCTTGTTCTCTCTCTCCATCTGTACCACAATCCCTCTCTGTCTCATTCTCATTCTCTCTCTGTGCACCACTGTTCCCCCATTTTAGCTTCATTCAGTCGCTCAGTTATGTTTTATAAAGGTTAATGATGATCCAGAGCCTCCCGCATTTAAATATCTGTGTCCTCGTAGACAACACAACCCGTTAGAATGTTTCATTTGCATGCTGCAGCTGCATGGCGGGAATTCTATAGCATCTTAGTTTACAGCTCACTGACCGGGGAATGCTGACATTCATGAGGTTTGCTATTCAGGTCAGTGGGTTTTTCAGCCCAACAGCATGGCACTGCAGAGAAACCTGGGGATGGGTGGGGGGAAGCTGGGTCTTTATAGTGGAAAGCTCTGTAGGGTTCCACTTCTACTGTCTGTCCTCGAACCAAAGAGTAACACGGTTACATAATGTCACTACGGCACAGCCAGTCTCTCACAACCTAATTCTGTCCTGTGCAATACATTTCCATAGCATAAAGCACCTTGCTTGAAACCGTTCTAGGTATAACCACATTTTATTGATTAAATAGGAAACATTGTGACACTGAGATAATCACACGCACTCGTTCACATACGCACACTCATACACACAAAAATAGTCCTCTGTTAAACATGTGCATGTGATGGCAACTTCAAAAAAAGAAAAAGAATCCATCCAGAACGTAACACCACTGTCATCCATGAAAGTCTTAGCTTACCTATAACACCAACTGCCTGTGAAACATCAGCTCTACTGTCTTTAGCCTTCTTTAATGCAGTCTCACACAATGCTCAGTGCAGGCAGAGAAAAAATCCACAGAGTTAGATCCATATGCCTCATGGTGCTTTGATGACATGTTACATACACATTTGTTACAGCTGACAGGCACTGTGTGACTTAACACAGTGTTAAAAAAAACAGCGAAAAAGGACATCGGAGAGGAAAAGGAGTGAGATGGCTCATCTGGTTGAAAAAGTAGGGCATGCGTTCTGCTACATACATTCAAAAGATACTGTGGAATATCCTGTCTTGGCATGAACTGTACAGGTACGAGATTCTGTTTGTTTGCATACAACACGAGGGAGCTCCAAGAAGACTAACATTGATCCACAAAGTTCACTTGAAAAAGAAAAACTTGGAAAAGACACCAGACAAAAAAATTCTAAAAAAGAAGGCCAAGTAACAAAAGCTACAAAGATCCCTCCATTGCTCTGTAACAAAATTTGTGTTTGTGTGTGTGTGTGGCAGGCAGGACGATAGAAAAAAAGCACCTTTGTGACTCCTCTGGTGTTGTAGACCTGGATGAAAACCACAAGACTTGATGTTGGATTGCTTGTTTCTTCTCTGAGGCTTTTAATTACCACGAAAGGCCATTATGGACTATTATGGTGCCGTAGATAATGGACGGATGCATTGCTTGTTTCTTCAGAGAAGGTCTACATGGCTTTGGATTCCAGGTGAGGGCTCTTGTGCTTTAGTGCCTGCCATTTCATTTGCATGTTTGGTTGCCATGGGGATCACTTAGACAGGACCTGTGCGTGTGCTGCACTGTCTGTTCCTGGTCGCACACAGAGTTGAATCCACAGCGTCAGTCTGTTCAAGAGTGATATGAATTAAAAACACCCAGCTGATAAAAGAATTGTGATTGACAACAATAACAATCCAGTTGTTCCTGTGCTGCAAAAAGGCGTAAACCAGGCGCAGTGATGCCTGGTTGAATATCAAAAAGTAGATCTTGAGAAAACTGTTGCCAGTGGAATGTTTCAGGATTTTGTCATAGATAGAATACGTACATCAGTTATTTTCGGGTGACGGCAGCTGTAGCTGTTGGTGCGGGCTTATTGCTGGTCCGACGAACGGGCATTTTGGACACGGGTATCTTGGAACGTGTGGCTTCCGCCCTCCCCTGTACAGAATGGTAGGTTGCAGTAGATCCGTGTTTGATTGGGATCTTGGACTCCCTTGTGGCACCAGCTGTAGGACGTGCTGCAAGTTTTCCATCAACAATGTCTTCTTGGCTGTGGGAGAGGGTTGGGGTGACAGCCCCCGATTCTGTGGAGACATCACTGAGGGCCTCCTTGCTGCTGCTTTCCCGTGAGATGGTAAACGGGCTCTCCTCTTCGTGTACCGGTGTTGTTAGATTGGAGTGGTCCTCATCTCCGTTGGGCTGGGAATCTCGATGATGCAGCTTAAGAGGTCTGCCTCCGCCACTAACAGGGATCTTACTCAAAGTTGTGGGCTTCGTTGCAGGGCGACTTTTCACAACCTTGCTGATTGAGTCTCTATTGTCAGTTCCTTCTTGTCGTACCAGGTCCTCTCTTGAATCTATCCTGGCATCATCATCTGATCTTTTTGAAGAAATGAAGGATGGAGTAATACCAGAAGGAGACTTCAGGAAAGGAACTTGTGGTGCAGAGGTAACTGTGGGTGACTTTGCGGTGGCAGAGGAAGAGGTAAGAACAGGAGGTTTAGCAAGAGAAGCGGTCGATTCAGAGATGGAGGCTTTCCTTACAGATGTTTGGGTGCTAGATTTTGAAGTCTGTCCTGTGGGTTGTTTTGTCTCAAGCTTGGAAATGGGTGCAGTGTTTCGGCTTGTCGATAGTCCAAATGTTGTTACAAGTTTTGGTCTTGGTGTTGGCGCAGGAGCAGGGGTAGGTTTACCAAAAAGTGGTGGATAAGGGGTGTATTTGGTTGCAGAGGTAGACGTGGTATGCTTGGATTCATGGGTAATGGGTTTTGTTGCAGGGGTTGGGGCTTGGGTAGGTTTAGGTACAGGGGTTGGGGCAGGTTCAGTTTTTGTTACAGCAGCAGGTTCAGGAGCTTCAGAAGTAGGGGCCGAGATGGACGGAGGAATGGGTGTAGAGGTTGGGATAGGTTTGGTCATTGGGGCAGTTGTGTCGGGTTTGATTTCAGGGCTAGATTTAGGGGACGGGGCAGGTTTAGCTGGGGAAGTGGTTGATTTGGTTGTGGGGCTTGACGTAGGGCTTGGGGCAGGCTGTGTGGAGACAGATGTAGGGGATGGGGTAGGTTGTATAACTGGAGTAATTGTTGCAGTTGCCGTGGCTTGAGGTGTTGGGGGCATAGCTGATGGCATAGGGGTGGGTTTGGCGAGAGGGCTAGATGTAGGGGTAGGGATAACAGGGTCAGTAGGCATAGAAGGTGACATTTTGGCCACCGGAGAAGATGTTGAGGTAACTGCAGGTTTTGTCAAAGGGCTTGGAATAGGTTTGGCGGTGGTAGGCGAAGGGGTGGGTTTGGTTGCTAAAGTAGGGGAAGGTTTGAAAGAGGTGGTTGGGCTGAGAGTAGAAGTAGGAGACGGGCTAGGCCTTGATCTGGTAGAAGTCGTAGAAGACGAAGTCTTCTCGGAAGTGTCCACTTTTAACGTGCCAGGTGCTCCCTCCATTCGACTGCTAGCTTTGACCCATTCTGCTTCTACGTCTGCTACAATATCTCCACATGCTGTCAGTGAATCAAAGCTTAAAATCGATGAGATATCTCCGAGCAGTGTGCTCAAGCGTTCATTTGGTGGAGGTTTGGTTGCCCCGCTCACCTTTAATGAGTCCTCAGATGACGTAGGGCCCTCTTGCGGTGTAGGAAGCTCAGGCTTTTCCTCTGCCCCTTCCACAGAGCGAGGTGGAGGCCCAGGTGTCAGCGTGAGACTCTCCTTTATAATCTCAACGCTGTTTGAGCGGGAAGCAAGAAGGGGAGGGCCAGGTTCACCCTCCTCCTCGTCATCCTTCTCTTTACCACGCCAGCGCACTGTACCAAACAATCCCTTCAGGCCCTTCCGTTGCCGCCCGGGCCTTTGAGACTCGGTCTGAGCCTGCCGTTCTCCCATCAGTCCCCGTCTGCCTTTGCGAAGCATGTTGAGGAAGCTCAGAGACTTGGCTGAGGTGAGGGAAGAGATGGACTGCCTCGTAGGAGTAGTTTCCAAATTCATGTTCCCACCTGTGAACTCCTCTATCGGAGCATCGTCCTGTTGACTCTCTTCCTCCTGGTCAAGATCCACCTGCTCTGCCTCTGCTTCTGGGGCGGTAGGCTCATTTAATCCATCCAGGGTTTTGCTCCTCGACGGCGGTGATTTAGGCCCTCCATCTCCTTTCCCACGTATTGAGAAGATGCTAGCGACGCTGCTCCCAGGCTTCCGCTTGCCAAACAGTTTGAAAGCTTTTCTGATTTTACCTGGAGGCTGAGGGTCACATGGCGGTGGTTCACAGCTCTCAGACTGTGCATCCATATTCCAGCTCCACTGCAGTGTGTCTTTACCTTCGTCTCGACGTCTCGATCTACGCTCACGCGTTCTCTCTTTGTAACCTCACGCTCAGATGAATGAAATGCAATTCCAATGAAAATAAATAAATAAATTACCTTTTCCCTTTATATTTCTGCAGGCTGTTTTTGCTAGCAATGTGCATCTATCTCCGTATCCTCTCTCGTTCCCTCTCTCTGTCTATTGCTCTTTTTTTAAGCGCTCCCTCTTTCTCTCTCTCTGCCGTTCCTCCCTCCCTAGCCTCCGCCCTCCCTCTCCCTCTCTTTCTCTCTGCTCCTCTCCTCTGGCTGCTCCAGCCGGTCACCATGGCAACTGAGGGTCTAAGCAGCTTTCGTCAGCAATGGAGCGGAGCCAGGGGCTGTCATCATCCTACCCTCTTTCCTTCTTTCTCTCTCTCCCCGTCCACTCCCTGTTTTCATCCAACTAAGTGTTCCCATCTCTCACATCCCAGTTACTCATCCAGATTTATCCTTCCTATTTGTGACCGCGTTCTCTTCATATCAGCATCAGTGCTGCGTAGGAACAAAGGACAACACGGACAACTGGCTCGGTTTACAGCATTCCTACTGTGATTTACAAACAAGTCACTCAAAATATAAATCTAATGTTACCACTCCAAGCTTGTGTATTGAATTTATGTACATCAGAGGAAGGCCATATTGGAGGGGGGTTTAAATTTTGTAGTTAATATGGCTGATTGGTATGAATTGTCAAGTCTTAAACATTCTCCCCATAATTTCCTTCACTTTCTTCATCTCATGTCATCTCACATGCACTGTCTTTCTCTAACAATCTTCCTTCTCTCCTTCTGCCCCTCCCACTCAACCACCCACAATCTCTCTCTCTCTCCCACACACACAAGCACACGTAATTCCTGTAGGACATAAGTACGTGCTCTACATTATGTGCTTGTAGCCCCTCCTTTCGCTTAGCTGTGTCACACCTAATTCTCTAGGGTCTTATTGACATAAGGATTCCAGTCATTAAAATTCATTTTTATTTATCAGCATTCCTCTTGTCATGAATCTGACCCATTTTTCCTACCCAGTTCCTCCATCTCTGTATCTTTCCCCGTTTTTCAAAATAGTTGTCTCTCCCCATTTGTCTCTTTTTTTCTCCATTTGCGTATAAGATTACATACCACACCCTCTCTCTTTTCATCTCTCTTTTCTTGCACATCCAGTTTGTTAATGTATATCATGAGGTTTCAAGTGGATTTTAAATGCACATCACAGATAAATAAATTAAGCTCATATGTTTCAGAAAATCAGAAATACATAGTAATTATTTTAGAAATGTTTTATATTCACAAAGCAATAACCATTTTAAAGGGCAGGTCTTTAGTGGTATTTAATGGTATTTTAATATTGTGTTGGAGTCCCCTACAACAGGTTTAAATGCATGCAAGGTCAGAAAACATTGCAGTTTTCTCAGAATATACATTTAATATTAGTCATTTCTCAATGATTTTGAAATGATTCGTTCTAAGAAGTTCTGAGCTCAAGGTCTGTAAACCCCTCTCTTCCATAAGGCTACTCTGCTCTGATTGGTCAGCTGGCCCAGTCTGTTGTGATTAGTCTTTCTGTATAGAGTGTGTGTCGGAAACGAATGTCCATTACCATAATTAATACAATTAATAAAATTTTTTGATTAACAACTTTGCAGACTGTTTATATAGCTATGTTACAAACGGCAAAAAAAGTATATTTTTCGAAGGAAAAAAAAAATATATATATATGATTTGCTCTTTAAAAACATTTAGAAGCATTTTTGTAACAATAGCTTAAATTCTTTAAATATAAAGAAACTTCTGGAGATTTTCAATCTCATGCATTTTCAGTTTTATTTATTTTTCCAATTTTAATCAGTTTTAATATGTACACAGGCAGAGGCTGAACCAAATCCAAGGTAAAGGTCCTTGCACACTGAGTAATAAATAAATAAAATAAAATAATAACGACTTCACGTTGTGTCAATCACATTTAGCTACACACTGTCTCAGAAACATTTGTCCATCATAAAAAAATTAAATTTTTCTGCATTTTTATTTAACGTGATCACAATTTGATAAAAAACATTGTAAAGCTGCTAATTGTAATGTTTTCATTTCCACTGTATTAAAACGGTGAATTATATGCTAAAGAGAACAAAGAACATTTAAGCAAAACTATCAACTATCAACAAAACTGTTGTTATAATCACTGACTGAAGCTGGTTGTAAAATAATCTCTTATTTACATTGTACATACATCTTAATTTGCAAGTGTCCAGAATTCAGTCAGTAAGCGTGCGCACTTCACAAAACTTGTTTCAACGATGACTCATCTGAACGCCTCTGATTGGCCATTGCGTTTCTAAGCTCAACATCGTGTGTGATTGGTTATAATGCGCAACACTGTAAAAATGCGTAAGAAGTAATATGGTGCAACCAACGCTACCTCACAACCAATTCGTACATATTTAATGATGTGGCTAATTCGTACAACTTCACTCGAATGATTTTGTACAATTTGTCTAGACCCCGGTGAGGGGTAGGTTTAGGGGTAAGTCATCACACAAATTGGGGAACTCGTATGAGTTAGCAAAAATCATATGAATTAGCCACCTCAGTAAATATGTACGAATTGCCATGAGATCAGGTTGGTGCAACATGAGCAGAATTAATGCCTGAATCGACACTTTCCATTAATTTTCACTTTGTTAGCTACATACATAATATATTTAATTTAATTGTCCAGGGGCATTTTTGCCCAAAGTCCCTATGGCCGCCTTACACACGCTCTACCTATGAACATATACAGGTTTCATTATTTTGCATTTTTCCCCCCTCATACTCTCTGGACTGCTGTCCAGAATCTTATCTTGTCTTATCTTGTGTAGGTCACCAAGTGAGCCAGGACTGTCACTGGTGTCCCCTCAAAAGTAGTTAGGTGAATGACACTTTTGTCTATTTCCATGTATACATCTCCTTTTCTGTCCTTATCTGCTCAGTATTCTCTCTTTTAAAACAGGCTTCTTTCCTCCTTCCTTCACCCCATTGCAACGAAACAATGAATTCATTCATCCCTTAAGTGCTGCTTTCATTGGGGCTCACTAAACGGGGCGACTCGCCAGACAGAACAACACATTACTCTGTGCTAAAACACAAACACACAAATAGTTATGAAAAGAGACTGATAGGTTGGAACAAATGCTGGAAGAGATAAACCACCCACAAATATGCCGCCTAATTGAATACTCTTCTTAAAACATCAGTGGAGTCTCACAAATCATTAAATTGCAATCATCTGTATTGTGACGTACATCAGAGTGAAACAGTTTATCAAATAAGAAAAAAATGTAAGATGGATGACTAGAAAAGTCCGACATACAGACTGATGAAGCCAAACAGTATGTTACCTGAGAGAACTGGAAGATGCAGATATGACATTTTTAAAGGAATAGTTCACCCAGAACTGACAATTTACTGAAAATACTAATATGTGGATGAGTTTGTTGCTTCATCAGAACAAATTTGGAGAAATTTAGCATTATATCACTTGCTCACCAAATCAGTCCTATGAAGTGAATGGGTGCCGTCAGAATGAGATTTCAAACAGCTGATAACAACATCACAATAATTGACAAGTAATCAGTACTTGATCTGTGCATATTTCACTCCTGATTCAGACGAGACAAATTTTTTCACAGGAGAAACCAATATGAATATGAATGTTTATTGCCAGTGATGGGAATAACAGCAACAGTCAACAAACTTGTTCCTGGAGGGCTGGTGTCCTTCAGAGTTTACCTCCAACTTTCCTCAACACACCTGCCTGGAAGTTTCAAGTACACCTAGTAAGACCTTGATTAGCTGGTTCAGGTGTGTTCAGTTAGAGTTGGAGCTAAACTCTGCAGGGACACCGGCCCTCCAGGACCAGGTCTAGTGACCCCTGCTCTAGTGTGAAGGTACACCACTAGCCGTCACTTTGTCTCACACACACGCTAAGAAAGATACAGAGCGAGAGAGTCTTATATACCATGCAGAACTGACGCGTGAAATTCCTTTGGAATTCTTCAGCTTTTAATAACTGCCGGTTTCTCCGATAGTAGGCGGAACTAATGCGCAAACGGCAATCTCATTGGCTGGAGCTCACCTATTATTGTCCCTGTTTTGATTTCAGCAAATCGGTTTGAGCGAACGCAGACAACGTAATTAATATTCATGAACCCAGCAGCTCATTAATCCTTAGTGCGTTTTATATTGTTATTAGTAGCAGAATTCGTAGTAGTTTTGTTATCTTAGCAGTACTACTTTTTCCCTTTTTTTATTGAAAAATGACAAACAATATCTTAAGCACCACCACCAGTCCTAAGTTCAGTCAACATGGCCAATATGCATTCATACATGGTTATTCTAATTACTAAAGTTCTAATTACTAAAGTTAAATGCTAAATTATCATAATATCATATCATAATGCTTGACTGACTGATGCTAAGAGTACTTTCAGATATTTAAAAACTGTGCCATTAAGCTTTATATCAGATTTATATCAGAGTTCAGATGCAAAACCAGCTAAATCCATCTGACATCTTTCTTTAAAAAATGCATTTTTATTAGGCTCAGATGTATAGGTTTCTATGTAAGTACCGGTACTTCTGATTGGGCTGAGGCTGGTATTTTAGCGAGTTTGAAGAAAAAGTATTTGATGCACGTATACTATGTGTCGAGAGCATTCACTCAGTATCATCATCTCATTTTTGACCGAGAAGGCTGGTTTTGCATCTGAACTCTTCATATATATATATATGTATATATATATATATATATATATATATGTGTATATATATATATATATATATATATATATATATATATATATATATATATATATATATGGCAATTCTATGGCCATGGTTTCCGTGGAGGGTTGATAATATTACAATAATAATTGATTGAATTTGATAGGTGTCTCTCACATTGTTCCACAGCAAGTGTAGATTACTGTACAATGTTTTATAATAACAATTTATTCTATTTAGTGTCCATTTCATTTAGTGCCCATTTAATTCATTTAACATATTTAATATTGGGGGCACCCAAGTTATTTCCCTAGTAATTAGTTACTTTTATAATAATGTAACTCAACACTGTTTATTACAAACACACAGCTTTTCCCTTTGACGAGACATTAAGTAATTACTGGAGTCATGGTTATATAAACTGTTTGAACTCTTGTTCTGACGGCACCCATTCACCACAGAGGATCCACTGGTGATGCTAAGTCAATCTAACAATTGTTCACAATAAGATCAAAATGTGCATTTATAAAGTGCTTTTAGGGTGATTTTTTTTTTCAGTTCATGCCAACTTCAATGTTTACAAAGATTTGTAGCCTATATCAAAATTCACAGCAATGCCACTCAGTGCAAGCAGTCTAATTTAGATAAGTGGGAATTTCAGATTTTTTTAGAGTGAGTTTAGATTTCATAAAAAGGCTCAAGAGGTATAAGCAAGCTATTTTTGCAAAATTCATAACTAAAAACTAGTGATCTATCAGTTAGGTGTGTAAATACTCAGTCACATTGTAGTCATTAGAGGCTCAAGATTGCTTTTAATTTTATCATTTGAAATGAATCTGTGCTGAATATAAGTCTACCAGCTAATAGGCTTACAAAAGGGACTCATTATATCGACACTTGCAGAGCACAAAGACAGTGGGGCCGTGTGTATGTGTGTGAGTATTTTATCAAGAGCAAGAGTTCTAAATCAGGCTCAGCACAAGATCTCCTTATCACACGTAAGTGCATGAACAGACAATTTGTTCTTTGTTCCGTGTGTTGTTGGTCTTCTGACGAACTCACTTCTGAAACCTCCTGAGCAGGAGAGCAGAGATGGAGAGAGAGGACCGGGGGTCTGTTCTCTACAGAATAAAGAAATGAAATACATCTGGTAACAATACTGCAATTCCCCTGCAGGACAGGGCACGGGGTGGAACACGAATCTAATAAAGCTCACAAATAAACTGATTCACCATTCAGCCCACCAAGCCAGCAAACTGACAATGGATTGAATTATGCACAAATGAAAGAACCTCATTGCTGAAGGTGACATTTGGAACATCCAGTCTAACTCATTAACTAGAATAAACCTAGATTTAAATCCATCCAGACTGTAATATTGATTTTTTTTTCTTTTCGTCCCACGCTCAAGTCTTATCACCTCTTCACTGTCTCAATGGCAGACTAACATTGACGCTTAAACTACTGCGCTGCTTCCCTCTGCTGACGTAATGCCGAGTTGCAAGTCAAATATCAAATTAACGTTTGCTGTTTTGTTCTGTATATTATTTTATTTCACAAATAAAACAATAGTTGTAACACTGAAATTCTCATAAAATATTATTTTAATAGTAATAGTTCAAACAGTAATGAAATAACACCAGCTTGTAAAATCAATTAAACATGTAAATTAACCAAAAGTAAAAAACAAACAAACATATTAGTCATCTTTTAAAACGTTAAGACTTTTCTGCTCATCAAGGCTGCGTTTATTTCAATAAAAATGCAGAAAAATATTGTGAAAATTATTGCGATTTAAAATAGAGGTTTTCTAATTGAATATACTTTAAAATAGAATTTATTTCTTTGACAAAAAACTCTATTTTCAGCATCGTTAATCCAGTCTGCAGTGTCACATGATCATTCAGAAATCATTCTGATATGCTGATTTATTATTAATGTTGGAAACTGTTGTTCTGCTTAATATTTTTTGGAGCCTGTGATACATTTTTCAGAATTCTTTGATGAATAAAACATTAAGAAGAACAGCATTTATTTAAAATAGAAATCTTGTAACAATATACACCACCGTTTAAAGTTTGGGGTCAGTACATTTTTCTTTCTTTCTTTCTTTGAAAGAAATGAATAGATTTTAAATTGTTAAAAGGTGATAGTAAAGACTTATATTGTTAGAAAAGATTTCTATTTTGGATAAAGACTGTTGTAATGTAACTTTTTATTCATCAAAGAATCCTGAAAAAAAGTATTACAGGTTCCCAAAAAATATTAAGCAGAATAACTGTTTCCACTGATAATAAATCAGCATATTAGAATTATTTCTGAAGACTCATGTAACACTGAAGATTGGAGTAATGATGCTGACAATTCAGCGTTTTATCACAGAAATAAATTCTATTTTAAAGTATATTAAATTAGAAAACCGCTATTTTAAATTACAATAATATTTCACAATATTACTGTTTTTTTTCTGTATTTTTAACCAAATAAACGCAGCCTTGATGAGACTTAAAAAAAGTATTTTACAATTATTTGCAAACATAAATTTCCTTCTAAAAATATTAAAATAAATACACATAAAAAACTAAATGTATTAAAAATCAGCATGGAACACACTTTACAACATTTAAAAAAGTGAAACATGATAATAAAATATAGAAACAAAATAAACTATCGATTCATTCTAACTATAAGATTGGAAATGTATTTTCTTGCCCCTTTCATTGCGCTTCTCTTTTTGCCTTATGGGAGTTATTAGCCTTTTAAACCCTCACGCTATTGATACAACAAAATTCAAGTTCAATAAAGTCTGATAAAATCTAAGTCAGAATAGCAAATAGATGAACGCTGGTTTCATTTTGAGCGTACTGTTCCTTTAAGGCTCATTAATCGCATAATAAAACGAATCAAAATGAAATTGTGCGTTTATTGTATTATTAATTTAAAAACGGTACATTGAAGAGCAATTGTCAGATAATGGGGAATTAATGTGCTGCTGGTGTGAAATAGCTCTTTGTTTTTCTCCGCGCTCATGGATCGGACGAGACTTGTGCCGTGACGTCACCGACACCCTTTCCGAGGGTCGGATTAAAGATGGCGCCCTCTCATGCGGTAAGATGCTGTCAACGGGGTTTATCCTGGATACCTGTGATTTTTATCAACCTGGTCGTGTGCTGGTCCTACTACGCTTACGTGGTGGAGCTCTGTATATGTAAGTTTCGACCTTAGTTGACTTGGTTGAATGGAGCACAGCTGGTAAAAGTTGCTGGTTAGTTGTTGCAGTGGTTTGGGCAGGAAGTGTCAGTAACTGACTGGTACCAGATATGTAGCGAAATTCAGCTCAGTTTCTGAGTATATTACTCATATGTGTGTGTAATTCATGTCGAAAGTCATGAATTGGTTATATACTTGTGTTTTGATGTCAGTTATTGTAATGCGGTGTTAGTTCAAGCTTGAGCGATAAGCCCAGCTGTTAAACTGATTGAGATGCCTGATACTTATAAAGCAGATGAGAAGCTGTTTTACTGAAAAGAGCGCGAATATATTATTTTTTTCAAGCCTCATTTCAGTCTGAACGCAGATTACACAGCAAAACATGTCAGTCAGGAAGATTTCTGACTAATAAACTGTTTCGTTTTTCACTAGTCACATTACACACGTAAGTCACATAAATAACGTTAGTCGTTCATATCAAGTTAGTGGGATATGCTGTACTTTATTTTTATTTTGTTCTGTGTTGACAATGTACAACTGATAAAATATATAACTATATCGAATATATATGCTTTTTAAAATTCCATTTTTGGGATAGTTAACCAAAAAATGAAAATTCTGTTATTTTGTTTTGTGTTTAATGGGTGAACTATCCATTTAAGTGAACTGCAACAAAGCTAAAAGTGATTTATTATTTTGTTTTAAGGTATAAAGTGTAAAACATGAATGACTGTAAACATCTGTGCTGTTGAGGTCTTTAACTTGAGCTGTTGTTAACCACTTCACAGTGAGCTCTACACTCACTGTAGTTCCACCCTGTTATTACTTCCTCATCAGTGTCTAAAAATACTCATTTCATTATGTGCCGGGGTCCGTTTATTACCCTAGTAAAGTGCAGTGATATATTATGAATCCTTCCTTATTGATTCTCCCCTCCTTTTTCGCCATAAAGGTTCTTTTAGAAATCTGGCACGATGACTGTAAGAGTTGCAAGGAAAATCTCAAAGTAACTTTTGTTTATTGGTTCTGTTTCTTATTTAATTTAAAACTCTGAAAGATTAATTTAAGCAGTAATAAATAATAGATTAATAAATGTAACACTAGTGCGACATAAATTAACCAATCTTAGAAAAAATAAAGGAAAATGAAATCTTTAAACGTGACGTACACATTTAAACAACCTACATATTTTGACTTAATTAAATATTTAATAATTTATTATTAAAATATTTAATAAAACAAATGTAGTTAGTTAAAATAAATATTTAATTAATAAAAAGTGAGAGTAGCAAGTAAAGTCCTATCAACTTTTGCTCTTTTGTTCTGTTTCTTATTATTTATTGTCACAAATGAAGCAAGTGTTGTAACACCAATGACATTCTCATAAAAAAATATTAAAATAAATATTTAAACATTTATTAAAATATTTAATAAAATAATAATGAGTGTGTTCATTTAAAGTAAATATTTAACTAATAAGAGATATATTTAAAAAAAATGTCCCTGACTGTCTTTTAGAAATTTGATAACCGCATGAGAGTTGCAAGGAAAATCTTTTTTGTTTTTTGTTCTACTACTTATTTTATTTAACAGCTGAAACAAGGGTTGTGACATCAGTGTTAAACTCTCATAAAAGATTAATTTAAACAGCAATAAATCATAAATTAATAAATATAACACCAGTGAGACATAAATTATCCAAGCTGAAAAAAAGAAAGGAAAATGAAATCTTTAAATATGGATTTAATATTTAATATACACATTTAAACAGCTTACATATTTTGGCTTGAAATTAAGTATTTAATAATTTATTAGTAAAATATTTAATAAAATAAATGTAGTTAATTAAAATACATATTTAACAAAAAAAAGTGAGAGTAGCAAGTATAATCCCATCAACTTTTACACTTTTGATCTGTTTCTTATTATTTATTGTCACAAAGGTGGCAAGGGTTGTAACACCAATGACAAATTTGCATAAAAGTTTATTAAAATAAATATTTGAACATTTATTAAAATATTTAATAAAATAAAAATTAGTGTGTTTAATTAAAGTAAATTTTTAACTAGTAAAAAATTGTATGTATGTATATATATATATATATATATATATATATATATATATATATATATATATATATATATATATATATATATATATATATATATATATATAAAATATATAAAATTTAGAAATCTGACGTGATGATCGCATTAACTGTAAAGAAAATCCAGTAACACTTTACAATAAGGTGTCATTTGTTAACATTAGGTAATGCATTAACTAACATGAACTAACAATGAACAATACATTAACTACACTATTTAGTAATCTTTGTTAATGTTAGTTAATAAAAATACAGTTGTTCATTGTTTGTTCATGTTAGTTCACAGTGCATTAACTAATGTTAAGAAACACAACTTGTGATTTTAATAATGCATTTGTAAATGCTGAAATTAACATTAACTAAGATTAATAAATGCTGCAGAAGTATTGTTCATTCTTAGTCCATGTTAACTAATATAGTTAACTAGTGTTAACTAATGACCCTTATTGTAAAGTGTTACCGAAAATCCCCATTTTTTTTTTTGTCCTGTTTCTTGTCTTATTTAACAAATGAAACAAGGCCTGCTACATCAATGACAAACTCTCATTAAAGATTAATTTAAGCAGTAGTTTTAATTTAAAAGTAAGTTAAATTAATTTAAGCAGCATCATAGATTAATAAATGTAACACCAGTGAGACATAAATTAACTGTAGAAAAAAAAATAAAGGACAATAAAAGAAAAACTTTAAATGTGGTGTACACATTTAACAAAATACATATTGTCTTGAAATTAAATATTTAATGATTTCTTATTTATAAAACATGTAGTTAATTTAAAAAAGCGAGAGTTGCAAAGAAAATCTCAAATCAACTTTCGTTCTTTTGTTCTGTTTCTCATTTAATTTCGCAAATGAAGCAATGGTTGTAACACCAATGACAAAATCTTATAAAATTCACATTTATTAAAATAATTTAATAAAATAAAAACCAATGTGTAAATAAATATTTAACTAATAAAAACCCTCTTACAAACCGACTCCTACTGTCAGAGATTTCACTGACTGTGCCATCACGACATGCATCTGTCAGTCACTTGTTGAGTCGTCATGACAACCCGGGTATTCCATCCGTGATGGACACAAGGCTCTTTCTGACAGCTCTCTGCCAGATGGTAGTACCAGTCGCCTGCCGCTCTGGCCTTACTGGGCTGATCTGGTGGAAACTGGAAGAGCACTGAGAGAGAATTAGCGGTATCCCAGCACTCAGCAGATGGCTTTGTGAATTGGGCTAGTTGTTCTTGATGGGATAGCTGATCGACCTTTGCCTTTCTCTCTCTGCAGACACAATCTCCAACACGGAGGAGCAAGGTAAGAGGAACTCCAGTGAAAGCAAGCACACAATATTGCAAAAACAGTTAACAAATCCTCCTGTTGGCTAATCTGGCCTCCTGCTGTTTTTAGTCACATGTTTTGTCACACCAGAATGAACAAAACATCCCATTTAGATTATGAAATAACTGCTTTTGTGTTATAAAGTGAGTATGAATTATGATTTGTTTAACTAAAATTCCCCTCTTGCTGTTTTTCTTACAGTTATTTATCTGATAGTGTTTCATGCCTTTTTCTTCATGTTCATATGGTCCTACTGGAAGACCATCATTTCCAAGCCTGCCAGCCCCTCAAAAGAGGTACTCCTTTACTCTCTTTGTCTCTCTGTTCTTGTACCTTTATTTATAGACTAGGTTTTGCCTCAGAGCCCAGATCTTGCATTAGCGATCAAGTGGTGACCCAATAGAATATCATATTTTGAATATTTAATGTAGTCATGAGGCATAATTCATTTTACTTTGTCTAGTTCTGTTGATGGTTTTTGAGAACGTGGGCGAGTTATACAGCCTGTCCATATCTAACTTCTACCAAGTCACAGATGAATTAATAGATACAACTATTAATTTTTCCATCTTAATTTGCCGGTTTTAATTGATTATTTTATTTATTATTATGTTGAGATTCAGTAGTCCAGTGATTGTTGTTATTATTAACTAAAAAAAAAAAAAAGAAATAATTAAAGCTAAATGATGTATACATTTTAAAGCTAAAAAATATATGAATATTGGAGGATGAAATTGAAAAATGGATATGTGCTAAAGATATGCAAATATACTTAAATTACTAAAACTGAAATAGTGAATAAATTAAAGCTAAATAGAAATACTAGTCAAAAAAATAAATACTATATAAATACTGTTATTTGCATGTCGCTTTGAACAGACATGTTAAGATTTGTAGTCCAGTAGTGTTATTGTTAACTAAAAATAAAACAAAAAATATTAAAATCAAAATTTTGAAAAAGTTGAAAAATGGAAACTGTTGTTCTGGCAACTAGCAGATATGCAAAATTACTAAAATTACTATAAAACTGAAATAGTAAATGAAAACTGATGAGAAAAAACAATTATTAAAACTCAAACTATAATTAAAAAAACTGAAATATGAAATTAAATGCGGTGTTATTTGCATGTAGCATTGAAAAGACATTCAGATTCAGTAGTCCAGTTTTGTTATTGTTAACTAAAAATAAAACTAAAACTATTAAAAACCAAAATAGAGCTAAATAAAATTCTAAATATTGGATGATGAAGTTAAAAATGGCAACAGTTGCTTTGGCAACTGGCAGATATGCAAATGTACAAAAAATTACTAAACTGAAATAGTAAGTAAATTAAAGCTAAATAAAAATAAAAAATAAAAATAAAACTCAAACCAAAATGGAAAAAACCCTGAAAATATAAAAATAAAATGCATAAAACAAAAACTATATAAATACGGGATTATTTACATGTAGCATTGAACAGACATGTTGAGATTCAGTAGTCCAGTCTTGTTATTGTTAACTAAAAATAACACTAAAAATATTAAAAATCAAAATAAACCTAAAAAAAATATATATAAATACTGGATTAAATTAAAAGATGTGAACTGTTGCTTTGGCAACTGGCAGATATGCAAAAGTCCTAAAATTATAAAA
This sequence comes from Labeo catla, assembly GCA_012976165.1. Classification (NCBI taxonomy): domain Eukaryota; kingdom Metazoa; phylum Chordata; class Actinopteri; order Cypriniformes; family Cyprinidae; genus Labeo; species Labeo catla. The sequence goes on along the minus strand of VONZ01000917.1, from coordinate 188,482 downwards.
TTACTAATGCTGAAATAGTAAATAAATTAAAGCTAAAAAGAAAAACAAAAAAAATAACTCAAACTATAATAAAAAACTGAAAATGTAAAAATAAAAGGCATAAAATAAATACTATATAAATACTTTGCTATTTGTATGTAGCATTGAACTGACATGTTGAGATTCAGTAGTCCAGTGTTGTTATTGTTAACTAAAAATAACACTAAAACTATTAAAAATCAAATTAAAGCTAAAAAATGATAAATATTGGATGATGAAGTTGAACAATGGAAATTGTTGCTTTGGCAACTAGCAGATATGCAAAAGTATTAATTATTAAAGCTGAATTATATAAATTATGTAAAAAAAAATAAAAGGCATAAAATAAATACTATAATGCTAAGTACATTCTTAGCAAAAACACTGCATTGGTCTAGATCATGTTAAGAGTTTCTTCCTTATTGCTTTGCTCTCAGTTCTCATTTCACTTGGGTTGTGTGGGAGCAAAATATTTATACTAATGTGTATGTGGTTGGCTTCAGGCTTAGTAATGTTCCTCACATCTGGAGGAGGAGCAGTAGCAGCAGCGGGAGTCTTTAAACTCTGGCTGCTCTGTAGTTTTATTACCACAGAATATAATGACAGAGAACCGTAAGAAAGGGGGAAAAAGATTGGTGTTTTGAACTGTCTGTGGGATATGAGTCGTGGCTTGTTCAAACACACTGAGCTGATGTGGACAGTGCAAGTTCGGCTCACATAATTTCTTGTCATCTCTCTGTCATCTTGTCAATAAAGATGGCAAAAATTATAATTAGAAGTGTCTTTGTTAAAGTACCATATTATGCCATTTTTAAGGCTGCTAATATTGTTTTGGGAGTCTCCTACAATAGGTTTACATGCAAGGTCAAACAACTCAAAATTTGAATTTAACATCACCTCATTTTTAGCAATTCTCAAACGTTTCTTTTGAAGTCTGTTAACCCCGCCTTTCCATGAGCCTATTCTGCTCTGATTGGTCAGATGACCCAGTCTGTTGTGATTGGTCTGCCCCATACAGTGCATGTCAGAAACGATACACCAGTTGTGGTTTGTGAATCCTGCACTGAATTCCCAGAGATTAGAGAAGCGGTCATCAGTAAAGTGACGTGTTTGAGGGTGGGTCAAGTTGTTCGCGGCTGGCCAAAGAAGAACATGGGCGAGACTTATGCAATAGCCATCAAGGAAGTGTTTTTTTTTTTTTTTTTAAATTGATAACGACTTGTTTAGGCTGTTCAGAGTCGTCTTTTTTTTTTTTTCTTCTTTTGGAAGACAACTTTATTTATCGTGCACTTTTGGCTTTACAATTTTGCTGATCTTTTGCATTCACATACAGCTACATTCCATACCGCATGAAAGGCAATATTTGAAATGGCGTAATAGGATACTTTAAAAATTCAAATGTCTGGTTGATTTTTAGTTGCATATGCCAATTCATGGTAGTCTATTCTTACATCTCCGTCTAACGTCCTGTTGTCTCTCTTAGTTCTTTCTCCCTAAAGTGGACAAAGAGCTGTATGAGAAAGAGGAGAATCCAGAGGCCCAGCAGGAAATCCTGAAGAGAGTGGCCAAAAATTTACCCGTATACACACGCACAGGCTCTGGTGGTAAGCTTAAAAACTTACAATGGCATTGAAGTCAATGATACTTTTTTTTTTTTTTTGTAATGTTCTGCAGTTAATTCAGCCCCAAACCACTAATACTTTCAGTTACCTTTTGTAAGTATATTTAAAGTTTACAACTAAAAATGTGTCCTATTTGGTGCATTAGAAGCTTTTACGTTAGTAGCTAGAATTGAAAAGAGTTGTGCTGCTTGATATTTCTGATATTTTTTTTTTAGAAGTTTGCGGTTAGTATGATTTTTTTAAAGAAGTTTCTTATGTTCATCAAGGCTGCATTTATTTGATTAAAAAATACAAAAAAATGTAATATTGTGAAATGTTATAACAATGTAAAATAATGTTGATAGTGGTACTGTTTTCAGGATTCTTTGAATAAAATATTAAAAACAACAGGGTTTATTCAAAATAGAAATGTTTCGTAACAATATACACTACCATTCGAAAGTTTGAGGTCAGTACATTTTTATTCTTTTTTTTAAAGAAATTAATACTTTTATTCAGCAAGGATGTGTTAAATTGATTTTCAAAGAACCCTGAAAAAAGAATCATAGGTTCCAAAAAAAAAAACAAATTTTCGGCAGCACAACGGTTGCCAACATTGATAATTCTAATAACTAATCAGCATATCAGAATGACTTCTGAAGAATCATGTGATGCTGAAGACTGGAGTAATGATTCTGAAAATTCAGCAGTTTATCACAGAAATAAATTCTATTTTAAAGTATATAAATTGCAGTAATATTTCACAATATTACTGTTTTTTTCTGTATTTTTAATCAAATAAATGCAGCCTTAATGAGCATAAGAGACCCAAACATTTGAATCCTCTCACCCCAAACATTTGATTCCTCTGTCCTCCTCAGCTATCCGGTACTGTGACCGCTGTCAATTGATCAAACCGGACAGATGTCATCACTGCTCCACCTGTGACAGGTGAGTCCACTCAGAAAACATAGTTACCTTGTCTGTATAAGATTTGCACAATATGTATTTTGATTATTTTTGTTTTTTACAGATGTGTGCTGAAAATGGATCACCACTGTCCATGGTACGTATGAGGATGTGTTTAATTTGTAATGTTGCCCCATAATCTATCACTTAGGTAGTCACTATGTGTCTTGTAACTCTGTGTTCTTCCAGGGTTAATAACTGTGTTGGATTCTCCAACTATAAGTTCTTTGTGCTGTTCCTGGCGTACTCTATGCTGTACTGTGTCTACATCGCTGCCACAGTTTTGCAGTACTTTATCAAGTTCTGGACAGTAAGTCCACACATTCACACAAAGACATCTGATTCCTCTCGTTTCTCACACTTCTCACTTCTCACCTTCTGCTATTTCAGAGAACTAACTTCAGCTTGTCTTTCTATTAATCTGTTTTCCTGTCTGCATAAAAATGGATTGCAGATAGTCAAAAGAATTATGTGAAGGCTAATGTACTGTCAGATGGCCACTGTCACAAAATAAACCCCAATAGAAAGATTAGCATTTATTTAGCTTATTACATACTGCTTATTACACAGTTAAACACTAAATAAATCAATTTTAATTTTAGTTCAAAGAGAGACTGCAGAGTATTTAAATTTTTTTTGAAGTAACACTTTCTATTGATTAAAGAATCCTGAAAAAATAAAACTGACAATTTCCACAAAAATATTAAGCAGCACAGCATCGGTAATAATGAGAAGAAATTTTTCTTGAGCACAAATGAAAAGATCACGAAAATTTCTGAAAGATCATGTGAGAATGAAAGGCTGGTGTAATTAAGCTAAAAATTCAGCTTTGCATCACAGCAATAAATTCTTTTTTTAAAATATAACAAAATAAAAAGCAGTCATAATATGTCACAAATTTGCTGTTTTTGCTGTGTTTTGTTTGACATTTAAAAATCTTACCAAAATCAACCTTTTGAATTGCAGTGGATGCTGTATTTTATTATTTTTTTTTTTTACTTGTATACACCACTATAACACTGCACATTTTCGTCAATATATATTTTTACTAAAACATTTTAATATTTGTAAATGCTACGCAATGATCTTTGTGTACGTGCCAGTTCTTGAGACACAGAAGGAAGGAAGAAAAAAGGGATGTGTCTGCTTCTAACATTCTGTCTGTGTTTTAACACTTTGTCTGAAGCTTTGCAGACGGAGGGCTATAGAGCATTGCCCAGAGGTAAACTACGCACGCTTGCTTTGCACTGTTGTGACTGTGGGCGTTGGTTTGGTTTTGCACTGTTTACTCATTTTTCTATGTATTCTCTTACTGATTAAAGTAAAGATTAAAGCGTGCAGTTTAGCATATTAAAATGCAGATGCTTTTTAGAGGTTGAGCAGTCAGTTCTTACCAGATGTGGATGTTAGTGTTAGTGTTGGATCAACAGGTTTTCTTGAGCTCTACAACTCTACAGTTTTGGACAGCTGACAATATTAAAGGTAATGTGTGTAATTTTTTCCCTGTAGTTTGAGGGAAACCATTTGCTCAACCTGTGGTCTGAGTTTGGGGTGGGATTTTTTCTCTTCTCCCCAGCGCTTTGGGGAGATTGCAAATGGAAAAATATTTGGGAAACGTTTTTTCACTTTGTTTGGCGACACTAGTGGTGCAGAAATTACACACTTCACGTTTAAAGAAATCAGCTGTCAATCCAGTTTATTTGTAAAAAGTGCTTTTTAGAGCAGCCTTACAAATGGTAAGTGTGTAGTTGATATGCCTTTGAAGTGCTCCACAAACTGCACTGGTATATTTGATGAATGTATCTTCCAAAAACTTTTTTTTTGGTCATTTTCTAATGTTCTATTTTCTTGCTCAACAGAATCACCTGCCAGACACTCATGCAAAGTTCCATGTGTTGTTCCTATTCTTTGTGGCAGCCATGTTTTTCATCAGCATCCTGTCACTCTTTAGCTACCACCTGTGGCTCGTGGGCAAAAACAGAACCACTATAGGTAAGATGATGTTAATACTTGCTGCTCCTTTTTAGGGGTTCAAATGCGTAGCGCTGAAGTCCTGTTGTAATTGTTAAAATGGTCACGGATCAGAAAAGTACGAAATTGCTCGTAACTCCTAAACGGTTAGTCGCAGGCTCAAGTATCTTATGTCATTGGCTCATTTCACATTTTTTGAAAAACCTACTTTTGCAAATTAGTCCTAGGTTTTTCGCCCGATCGGAACCAAAGCAGTGCAGAAAGATTGTCTAGAGAGTGAACATCAAAAATCAAAAAAAAAAAAAAGTTGAACTTTCGACTCCCTGTCGCAAAGGCACGCCAAAACGTTTGAAAGGGGCAGGGCCACTTTTACTAAAATGCTTTTAACTCCTGAACGGAATGAGATATCTTCGCCAAACTCCGAACACATCGCATTTTTCAAGGGCGTAAACAATTGTAAGTCACACGGTTTTTTCGCACGTTTAAGTGACTGAGATGATGACAAAACCTACTTTTGCAAACTAGTCTTAGGTTTTTTGCTCAATCTGGAAAAAAAAACACTCTAGTACAAGTTCTCTGGACTTTCTAGGTCAATAATTATCCAAAAAATGATTACATTTTCCTTTTGGGAGGCTATAATGGGGTAATTTACAAATGGGCCTGTCCAGATTTACCCAAAATCCTATAAAGCCTAAAGGAAAACTCAAAACTTCACAAAACCTGGTGAGCACATGCGACTGGTGATTCTAAACAAGCATGCAAAGTTTAAGAAACCTATTTCTATAAAAATGTGCAAAAAATGCCTTTTTTTTAAATAATTGATTTAGGTGGTTACAAGCTTGGTAAAAAAAAATTGGTAAAATTTTTTTTCATATGTGCCTTAAAGCACTTGAACCCTGGTAATCGCTGCTTGCAGCTATATTTCTTATACTTTAATTAATTTCCAGCTGTTTAAATGTTGTTGTATACTTTTTTCATTTCCTCCTTTTTTTTTAATAATCTTTTTTTGTTGTTGTTTAATTAACCAGTTATTAAAATGTTGTTGTTGCCTTCTTACAGGAGGAAAGGAAAAAGAAAGACAAGTAGAAGAGCAAGGAGACATAGGAATAAAAGGAGTCTTTTATTCCTCTGTCACCTTATTCTTCTACTTCTATCTTCTCCTTCCTTTCCTTTTCTTTTCCTTTCCATTCATTTCCAACCGTTGAAACGTATTTTCTCCTTTTTCTTCTGCTTCTCCTTCTACTTTTTTCCTCCTTTTCCTCCTCCTCCTCATACTTTTAGTTTATTTATTTAGTTTAATATTTGCTCCTCCTACTTCTCCTTATTCTTCTGCTGATTTTCCGTATTTTTATTATACAGCTTGTCTTTTGCTACACTGCAAACACTGTTGCTTCTTTCAGGAAATGCCTGTCTAGTAAATACAATTATTGTCTCTTTAGATTCTCATTATTTCCTGAGAGAATTTCAGTCCAGATTCATATTCCCTTTTCCTCTGTCACTGTTTGTTCTTCTAGTCCTCCTATGTCTTCGCTCCATATCGTGACCTATTTTTCATCATCGTTTCTTACTGAGGGAAATGGCAGTTACATGTTCAGTCAACAAATAAAACTTTGCTGATAGAAGTAAAATGTAAATGAATGTGGGGGTGGATTGTGGGTGTGCTTATGAACAATATTTAGGTCAGACTTCAAGAAGAAAAGAAGGAAAAACTTTTCTGTGACCTACAATGCAGTTTTGACGCACCTCCCAAAGTTTGTTCTGAAGTTAAGGATGTCATTTGTGTTGTATAAAGCAGCAATAGACCTCTAATCTCTCATCTGTTTGTTCAGAGGCGTTCAGAGCACCGGTGTTCAGAAGTGGCCCAGATAAAAATGGCTTCACTCTGGGCTTCCGCAAGAATGTAACCCAGGTGTTCGGTGACCAGAAGAAGTGTTGGTGCTTGCCCCTTTACAGCAGGTACAAAACACATTCATCAAGCATCATTGTGTATTTACGTTATTCCAACTGTTTCCAAGAATGTTTAAAGCCAGAGAAATGAGCAATTTTATAAACTTAAGCGTATAAACTTAATATTAACATGAATTTAAAATGAATGTTATTCACATTTTAATACAAATTCCTGCACTGAATTGTGAATGGTTAATTGGTGTACGATTATTCCAGAGGAAAAAAGTTTGGTAGGGCCTTATGACTTCCATGATGCCAAAACCGCGGACAGGATCACAGAATCCAGTCGTAAAAATGGAGTTTACTGTTTAACTCAGAATGTCACGGAAATTGCCAAAATTTGGGTGAGTAAATCAAAAGTAGGTCAGTACACTTAAATGAAAACACAAAATGGATGAGTCTGAGAATATTAAAGGTGCAGTATGTAATATTTAGGAGAATTTATTGGCAGAAATGCAATATAACATACAAAACTATGTTTTCAGAGGTGTGTAAAGACCTTACATAATAAGCCGTTATGATTTTATAACCTTAGAACGAGCAATTTATATCTACATACACCGCGGGTCCCCTTACATGGAAGTCGCCATTTAGTGCCGTCACCACGTTGAAATGTTGAAACGATGTTGAGCCGGCATCGTGATCCCATCGCACCCCCTCCTCCCTTTCCCCTCCCGCAAGCCACCGCATCCCAATGCCATGTTCGGAAAGAAAGTTGTGTTTTAAAGGCAATGAACATTAGATGGAAAAATATATATATTTCATTACTTTCTCTCGCAGTTATATCGTTAAGCAAATAAACTGCGGGCATCAGGGGGCCGCTAGTAATGTGCATGGCATTGAAACTGATTTCGTATGCACGATCGCATTTCACTTTCACTTTTCATCATGATGTTTCACTGTAGACTTCGTCCGATGCCAATTTGGTAGACGTCGCCCACCCCTACTAACTGTCATACAAAAAATCTAACTAAAGTCAGCGAATAAACCTGAGACAATGATCAATGAGTAACAATAATATTCGCAATAACATATTGGTTTACTGAATAATTAAGTAAATATAATTCTTTGACTTACCTTTGTACAGAAACCTCATCGCTTGATTGGCTACTGTCAGGTGTAACAGACGACGACATTTTTGTCCTGTGTCAGCTACCGTAGCTTCTGTATGCGTTTCGAAAGGGCGGGGTGAGCGGGGGACTTAGCCGTTGGCTAAAAATTACACACTGCACCTTTAAGTCACAAAAATACTATTTAAATATGAATCTTGTACGCAGAACGCGTGTCTCTGTAAATGAATGGCACAATTTTGTTTACTCAACACATACTGAAGTGCGCGTGAAGCTTGCTGTGGTTTCAACTTCTGCTGCCTCAAAATATGAGTACATGAGCATTTTAACATTTCTTGTGAGAAAAACCAAAACTACTGTCAAAACAGAAACTCTTCAGTCTTCACAGCATCCTGTCAAAATAAAAGTTACTTACTTAAAATAAATTACTTAATGTAATGACAGTACTACTACTACCACTAATACAATAATTGTAAAAACATTATTTTAACAGTTACCAGAAAAAATAATTTTGTAGAATCTGTTTACCAAAAAAAGTAAGTACACAGTATTTCTCAAAAAAAAGTATATATATATATACACACACATATTTTTTTAGAGATGCTTTTATTATTAAAATTTCATTAAATAATTAAATGCATTCCAGAAAATGAAATTGAAAAAATAAAAGTAAATCATTTAAGTTTTCAATTAAATTAGCTCATCCATTAACATGACTTCTTGCCGAGTCCCAATGGATTGCATCGGCTACAACTCCCATGATTCCACACTCAATCATGGCGTCATCAAACTACGCCTTTGTTTCTTGTTTGTTTTAAATATGCGCCTTCTAGTGGCAAAAAAATTGCATATTGTGCTTTTGAATTAAATTTTATTAATCAAAAAGCATGTCTAATTAATTGAGATCACAAAACGTACACAATTTAACAGCAATTTATTAAAAGTTTAACAAAAATTACATTAAGGCCCTATGCTTCCCCCCTCAAATTTAGCTTTATTTTTTTACCAAATTCTGTTTTCCATTTTCTGGAATTCCATTTTAATGGTTTCTTAAAAGTGTAATAATTAAAAGCATCTCTAAATAATTAATTTAATAAAAAAAAAAACTAATTTATTATTATTATTATTTATTATTTTTTTTTTTTCAGAAATACTGTTTTGTATTTACATTTTTCTGCTAAATAAATTCTTGTAAATAATTTTTCTGCTAACAGTTCCTCAAAATAATGTTTTAAAAATAATTTTATTAGTAGTAGTAGTAGTACTATCATTACATTTAAGTAATATATTTCTGTGACAATTTCTTCAAGTTAAACCGAACTTTTATTTTGACGGGTTGCTGTTTGTAAATAATATGATGGTAGTTTTGGTTTTTCTCACAAGAAACGGTAAAATGCTCATGAAGTGACTCTTAGAGCAGTTCTAGAGATTGTTTATGTTTTCATGTACTCATTTTGAGGCAGCAAAGGCTAAAAACACAGCGGGCGTCAGTATGTGCGTAGTAAAAAAAACTGTGAAAAATTCATTCAGAGACATGCAGAACATGCAAGATTCATATTTAAATAGTATTTTTGTGGCTTAATATTCTCAGACACCAGTCCATTTTGTGTTTTAAGTGTACTGACCTACTTTTGATTTATTCACCCAAAATTTGGCAAATTTAGTGACATTCCGCGTTTACAGTAAATTCCGTTTTTATGACTGGATTCTGCAATTCCGTCTGTGTTTTCGGCATCACAGAAATCTTTTTCTTTAAAATAATGCTACAGTAATTAAAGATTTACAGTTCAATGTGTATTAAAAAGGTGAAAACATTATTTTTTAAATTCATGCTAATATTAAGTTTATAAGCTTTCTCATGAGATGTAATATCATGACTAACTATTTTTTTTTTTTTTTTCTCTCTAGTTTGGGTGACGGCTACACGTTCCCTACCCGCCTAGTCAACGTTGACTCGGAGCAAGGCAATGTTGAACACCAGGCGATTAAATGGTAATAATTACAATCTTATTTGTTAACAACACCACTGACAGTATAATTCTGCAGTTTGTCGTGAAGACAACGTCGAAGACAATTTAAACTATAATTATTTTCCCCTTTAGCTGTTTCAAATCATTATTGTCAAATCTTTTTTAATCCTAGATCAGTTTTCACAGTAATGTAGCCTAAGAGTGTCACTGTTAATAGTATGTGAGGTGAGACCAGTGAAAATATCCGTAAGCGTTTGTGACTGACACATAATGGTTGTTATGGTAACAGCACTGTTGATGGACAGACAAACCCCAGACCTCTGAGTGAGTCACAGAATCATCTCCTAGGCAACGATATGCACTCCGAGGAGCAGAAAGACGGCAGCCCGGCGAACATCGGTACGTCACCGCTCAGCTTTCACACTCCTCATATATGGCAGAGAACACTGTGAATTTTTTTTAGGCATCATTAAATAGACATTTAATAGACATTATTAAAAATCAAATGATTTCCTTAAAGCTTTACTGCTCCTTAATATACACCCACCTGCTCCCTAATGTAGTCGGCTGATTACACTATAATATGAGGAAATGTATGCATTTATGAAATTGATCTGTGCGGGTTTGTCTTGCAGAGGTATGCCAGCCTGTTTCGATTACCATGGTGAATGAGTCCTAATCAGGTGAGTCTTCAGTTCCAGACAGTGTTGCTGTTACTGAGGTTGAGGGATTTATTTTGGGCCGGTGTGGCAGAGTGGGCTGATTCAGTATCATTCCTGTTCATATCAGGAAAGATAGCTATAAAGCTAGTTCAAACTATAACTATTAGTGTCCACACCAACAGATAATAAGTCTTTGTTATGACCACAATTAAATGTTCAAGCTTTTTCAAGACTGGCAGATTCTGATTGGTTGTCAAAGTTTTATTGCTCCTTACCAGAAAAAATCATTCTGAAAGTGATTGTTCCTCTATATAGTTGTGATGAGATTTAGAACAGTTATTAAACTTTATAGCTGCAGAAATGAAGGGGTTGTTAAAGGGATAGTTCACCCAAAAATGAAAATCACTCCATGATTTACTCACCCTCAAGCCATCCTAGGTGTCATTAATTACCCAATTACCCATACACATTTGATTGTATGGAATAGGTATGATCAGTAGTAGTTTTTTGTGACCTGAAAATTAAAGTTTCCTTTTTAAACTTGTAAATCATGAATGATTGAAGCCCAGACTTGCGTTTGGCAGATTATTGCTGATGGCAAGTTTAAAATTTTGAAGTTTAAAAGTTGAAAAAGTGAAACTACAAAAGTTATATAAAAGTTTATTATTGTGAAGAATGCACAAAACACTATCTTAAAAATGTATATGAAATATTGTTTAGTTTAAAAGTGAAGTGAAAAAGTGAAACTAAAAAAAGCTATATAAGTTTATTATTGTGAAAAATGCACAAAAACACCATTTTAAAAAATTATATGAAATAAAAAAATAACTATAAACTACTGTGCTCCAAATTTGAGGTTGATATATCAAAAAATTAGCTTTCGGTAAGATTTTGTTTGGGCACAGTATCCAACATTTCTACTAGATAAAATTTTCTTCCCACTTGTTTTCAATGTGGTCAATTTCGATGGTGAACAATACAAGAGTGTCTGGTTTTTTTTTGTGTGTAAACAAAAGTGCCAAACCTTTACCAAGTCTCGTACCATTCTGATGAAGTAAAAAGAAAAGAAAAAATTAAAAACCAAAACACAAAATTTGTCATTAAAACGTGACCAAACACCAGAGGATTAAATGGCTCGTACGTTTAAAGCAGCAGGTAGCATAACTGCAGCTCACACTTACCATAAACAATGTTATCATTCATTGGTGTGGATGCCAATATAGTTCACCCAAAAATAAAAATTTAATTTACTTACCCTCAAGCACCATCCTAAGTGTATGACTTTCTTTTTTCAGATGAATGCAATTGGATATATATATATATATATATATATATATATATATATATATATATATATATATATATATTTTTTTAAGTCCTGTTAAAGTCCTTTTTTCAAGCTTTTAAGTTTAAGAAGTGGTAGTTTACCCAAAAATTAAAATTCTGTCTTTAATTACTCTCCCTCATGTTGTTCCAAAACCGTAAGACCTTTGTTCATCTTCGGAACACAATTTAAGATATTTTTAATGAAGTCTGAGAGCTCCCATAGACAGCAAAGGTACTACCATGTTCAAGGCTCAGAAAAGAACCAAGATGATTGACAAAGTATTCCATGTGACATCAGTGGTTCTACTGTATTTTTATGAAGCTACGAGAATACTTCTTTGTGCAAAGAAAACAAAAATAATGACTTTATTTCACATTTTCATCCTACTGCGTCTATGGTCAGGTTCATGCGAGTACCACAACGCATGTGTGTAGTGGCGCCAGCGCAGTGGGATTATGACGTTAAACACATACGTCGTGCCTTGTTTAAGGGTGTGAACATGAACGCGCATCCACAAGTGACGCAGTAGAGACGAAAATGTGGAATAAAGTTGTTATTTTTGTTTTCCTTGTGCAAAAAAATGTATTCTCATAGCTTTGTAAAATTACAGTTGAACCACTGTCACTTTGTCGATCATCTTGGTACTTTTCTGAGCCTTGAATGTGGTGGTATCTATGGGAAGGTCGGAGGGTCAGCTCTCGGACTTTATCAAAAATATCTTAATTTGTGTTCTGAAAATGAACGGGTTTGGAACAACATGAGGGAGAGTAATTAATGACAGAGTGTTTATTTTTGGGTAAACTATCACTCGTTAAACCCCATTCACTGCCATTGTAAAGCTTGAAAGAAAAAAAAACAGGACTTTAAAAAATATTTATAAATATTATAAATATTACAAAAAAACTTCAGTTGTATTCATCTGAAATAAGAAAGTCATACACCTAGGATAGCTTGAGGGTGAGTATTTTAAATTTTTATTTTTGGGTGAACTATCCCTTTAAAGGCCTGTTCACAACAAAATCTATGACTAGAAATTGGCATGATAACGTTGTTTATGATAAGTGTGAGCTGCAGTTATGCTACCTGCTGCTTTAAATGCTCGAGCTGTTTAATCCTCTGGTGTTTAGTCACGTTTTACTGACAAATGTTGTGTTTTGGTTTTTAATTTTTTCTTTTCTTTTTACTTCATTGGAATGGTATGAGACATAAAAAAAATAGACGCTCTTGAATTGTTCACGGTCGAAATTGGCCAAATTGAAAACAAGTGGGAAGCAAATTTCATCTAGTAGAAATGTTTGGTACTGTGCCCAAACAAAATCTTACTGAAAGCTAATTTTTTGATATATCAACCTCAAATTTGGAGCACAGTTTGTAGTTTATAGTGTTTTTTTTTTTTTTTTTTGGAAAATATATATTTTATATAATTTTTTAAAATAGTGTTTTTGTGCATTTTCATAATAATGAATTTATATAACTTTTTTAGTTTCACTTTTTAAACTTCTCACTTCAATTTTAAACAAAATTTCTAAATCAGCAATAATCTGCCAAACCTAAGTCTGGGCTTCAAATCATTCATGATTTACAAGTTTAAATAGGAAACATTCATTTTCAGGTCACAAAAAGCAGTAATAAATTGATCATAACTGTCATTTGTTAACATCAACATGGCAAACAATGCGCAATACCATTTATTACACCATTTATTAATCTTTGTTAATGTTAGTTAATAAAAATACAGTTGTTCATTGTTTGTTCACAGTGCATTAACAAGTGCAACTTGTGATTTTAATAAAGCATTAATAAATGCTGTACACTGTAAAAAACAATTTCTTGATTCAACTTAAAATAATTTGTTACCCAGCTGCCTTAACATTTCAGGTTGACTAAACTTTGAGTTGACTGAACTTAAAAATTTAAGCTGTACAAACAGATATTTGAGTTCATTCAACTTCATTTTAAGGCAGCTGGGTAACAAGCCCAGCTTTTAAGTTTAACCAACCAAATTGTTTAGTCAACTCAAATCTCAAGTTTTCACTTAGTACAACTTAAAATTACGTTAAGTCAACTTGAAATGTTAAGTCTGCAGGGTAACAAATTATTTTAAGTTGACTCAAAGATTTTTTTTTTTTACAGCGTAGAAGTATTGTTCCTTCCTAGATCAACTAATGTAGTTAGCTAATGTTAACTAACCTTATTGTAAAGTGTTACCATATAATTTAGTACCATAAAATAATTTTCCATTAAAAAATACAAAATGCTAAGTAAAAAAAAAAAACATTAACTAAAATACAGTGCATTAATTTAATTGCAATATTCAGTGTTCGTTTGTTTTGAAAGTGATTCCAACTATATCATTTTTGTATGGACTGTTGTTGTATGGACTTTTCTTAAAAAAAAAATTCAACTAGTCAGTTTAACAGTTTTTTGCAATGTTGTTTACTGAGAAAAGTTTTCTCTCTTTCCTTACAGGACTTTGGAAAAGCACCAGGATTTTTTTTTTTTCTCTTTTATGAGTACTGTTGTCATGAGACCTCATGTGAAAGACCACACAGCCCTCAGATACCATGCCTTAAGGTTAGCAGCAACTTTCTCATATGAAACGACCTGTGGTGGAGGCATTTCCCTGCACTCATATCCAGACTCTAAAGCTCCTCACAGCAAACATCAACTCAACGGCTCTTTCACTGGGTTTCATGATGTTGTGACTAACACACTTTCTTTTCTCCAAACATGCACATGTGTTTGACCAAAATATCCTAAAATGACTTTCAGGTTGTTCTGTCCAATGTATTTATCTCTGGGACTACTTCATTTTTGTAGACCAAAAAAGTCAGGCAGGCGTTGCACTTTGTCACCAAGGATTTGTGTGGATGTTTGCGGATCTGAATGAACATGAAGTGTATTGCAGTATTTGATTGGAATGTGTTCTTCAATTAAGTTACGTTTCACTACACAGCGGCTTCAACCTCAGCCTAATAGGAGTTTCTCAAGTATGTTGTGAGATGATAATTCAGAAGAAAGTGCAATGAGGTATTTAATATTTTCCTTCTAGGTCTTTACATTAATGTACTCTGTTTGTGGAAAACTCTTATTCAGTGCTATCCAGCACCTCTACCCATTCGTTAACACTATATTTTTCGCTGCATTTAAATGTTTTCACCCTTTCCAAACCTCATGCCCATTAGCATTATACTATCAGCTTCGTGCCTTCAAACGAGGGTGAAATTTTTCAGCAGATGGTGAATCGTGACATTAAAGCACACTTAGGATTTCCAGGTTGTGTAGCACACGCAGATCAGTTGTTTCTTACAGGAGCTCAGGCCAAGATGTTAGACTGCACCAAATATGGCACATGTGGAGTTTAGACATGCTTTCCTTAACTGAAGTTTTTATTCCACATAAATGTGTGATGTTTCTGTTGTTGTTGAGGTCTGTTTACAGCTGCACTGGAGGACTCTGACCTCATAAGGAAGCTCTTATGTGACTGAAATACATGCATTTTGTTGCTTAAGCAAGATTTGAGTGTTAAGTCGGTCTCTTAAACTCCTCATTTCAGAGCTGATGCTTGTGGAAGTCGTTAAATCATGTTTGTGTGGAACGGTTATATTGTTTGTTTTTTTTATTATAGGTTTATAGAATTTTCTATTTATGTTATTGCATGTTAATGTGAAAAGTATTGAAAAGCAATGAAGGGGCGATGATTTACTGCTTTAATCATGACTTCTCTATAGCAGAACTGGAGCTGACGTAACCATAGCAACATCATACCGAAACCTGCCGCGCGTGTAAAAATAATTCCTGATAGGCTGCTGCGTCTGCTGGAAGTCATGTACTATTTGTGTGAGGACATGATTGTCTTTCTGAACATTTCTACAGGCAAGGTTGGTGATTATGCCAAATATAATCATTTTAATATCAAGGAACTCACTAATCGAGCACTTACTCCCTTATGAATATGTAATATATTACTGGAATTTGAATACCAAACATATATAGGACCATTTTCTTTTTTTTGTTATTCTGAAAAGAAAAGGAAAAATGTACAGAATTTAGAATCAGCTTTTTTTTTGTACTTACCCTGCAGGCCAGTTTGGTTCATGATGTTATATTTTAAGATGTTTCTGAAGTCTGAACAGTTTGCACAGATTTTCCATGTCTAATTCAGTTTAATGTTTGTACTTTGCAGATTTAACAAGTATTCAATGTATGCATTATAGTATTAATAATAAAAAAAAAATTTCAGCACTCTTTGGGAAATGTGGTTGATTTTGATGGTAGGGAAGGAATAAACAAAATTGTTTCAGGCGAGAAAAATGAAGTCAGTAGACTAACAGAATATTCTTTTATTCTTATTAAACTAATTTAATGAATTTACAGTCAAACCCCTGTTTTCTGTCTGACCTCAACTACAGTCCTGAAAATGCAGGGTATTTAGTTTGTCTTAGAAAAACCATTTCAAATTTACATACAGGAAAGATACTCTTATCTAAATCTACAATTAACTAAAATGCTCACTTCCTTTGATTAAAAAAAAAAAAATGAAAAAACAGGGCATTGCTTAGTGGAAAAAAGAAAAAAAACAAAACTTGTCAGTGCTGCTCTTTATGGAAGCCCGTTAACCCGCCCCTGAATAAAAGGTAACTGCGTCATCTTATTTCACAATTCTGACATTTTTCTCTTGCAATTCTGAAAAGTCAGAACTGCGAAATACAAACTTGCAATTGTGAGAAAGTCAGAATTGCACGATACAAATTCGCAAGTACGACAAAAAAAAAGTCAGAATCGCAAGGTATAAATTTGCAAGTACGACAAAAAAAAAGTCAGAATTGCAAGATACAAATTTGCAAGTACGACAAAAGTCAGAATCGCAAGGTATAAATTTGCAAGTACGACAAAAAAAAAGTAAGAATTGCAAAAAACGTAATCTTGAGAAAAGTCAGAATTGTGAGATTAAAAACTCCCAAGTGTGAGGAAAATAGTCTAAATTGTGAAAAGCAAGTGAGGGGAGAAAAAAAAAAAGTCAGAACTGCGAGATATAAACTCGCAATCGTGAGGAAAAAAAAATGTGATTGTGAGATATAAACAACCGCAAGAAAAATCAGAATTACAAGATATAAACTTGCAATTGTGAAAAAAAAAAAGTTGTGATATAAATTTGCAATTGCGAGAAAAAAATCTGAATTGCGAGATATAAACTCGCAACTGTGAAAAAAGTCAGAATCGCAAAAAAAGAAAGTCAGAATTGCAAGATATAAACTTGCAATTGTGAAAAAAAGTCAGAATTGCAAGATGCAAACTCGCAAGTGTGAAAAAAGTCAGAATCGCAAAAAAGAAAAGTCAGAATTGAGAGATATAAACTCGCAATTGCAAGAAAAAAAATCAGAATTGTGATAAAGACAAACTCGCAATTGTGAGAAAAAGTCAGAACTGCAAGATATAAACTCGCAATTGTGAGAAAAAAAATCTAATTGTGAGATATAAACAAGTGTGAGAATGAGTCAGAATTGCAAGATATAAACTTGCAATTGTGAAAAAAAAAACCCAGTTGTGATATAAACTTGCAATTGCGAGGGAAAAAAATATCGAAAATCTTGAAATAAATAATTGCGATATCTATACTTACAATTTCTTTCAGAATTGGGAGATACAAACTCGAAATTCTAAAAACATATCAGTCTTTTTCCCTCTCAAAACTGGACTTTATAACTCGCAGTTGCAGGTTTATATCTCACAGTTCTAAGAAAAAGGTCGGCGCATGATATAAACTAGAAAAGAAAAAAGTCAGAATTCCAAGATACAAACTCACAAGCGCAAAAAAAGTCAGAATTGTCATGAGTTTATATCATGCAATTCTGACGTTATTACTTACACTTCTGAGTTTATATCACAATTCTGAGGAAAAAAAGTCAGAATTGCGAGTCAAACTCCCAGCGAAGGGTCAAAGGCAGTGACATTAAACCTGCAATCTGTTTAAACCAGTGACGTCTAAAATTCAAACAACAGCTGAGGCCAAACAACACAAATGAGTAACTCACAAATTCGTTTAATTAAATCGACAACATTAAAAACAAATTCGGAAGACTTGTGAATAATTCAGATTCTGATTTTTCTTACCACAGAACAGAAAGAGGAGGATGATTTTTGAGCATTAAAACAAACAGCCTCTAACAAACAGACACACCAGGTCCCGTTAGAACTACAATACTTAAGCTTTGGAAATGGAAAAAATAAGCACACTAAAATGCAAGCACAGACAAACCACTCAAAATAATGCACAGAACATTTCCATGACACTAAAGTATGAACAAGATACACTGTCTCAAATGCATTTTTTTTTTTCTTGATGGTTGTGAAAAGTATCTAAATACAAGTTGTCTTCTTTGGAAAAACAAAAAGGAAACTAACTTATCTGTTAGTGCCACCTCAAAACTGCAGATTTCCGTTCAGAGACAGATAAACTTTGTGGTTAATTTTAAGCAGTGGATTAGTGTGTATTAAACCTACTGACAGTATTTACTTGACACGCAGATGTTACAATCTTACACTCTGATTTGGATTCACACACTTCTAAAGATGCTACTACAGGAGATCAGACAGTTACGAGAGTGTTACAACTAAACCATGAGACCTAAATAAAAACAAGAACCTGAGAGTCCAAACTGAAGCCAAAAGTGCAATGCAAACTTAAATAAGTAGGTAAAAATCAAAAGCGCTTTAAAAGAATCATGCTTAGAGCAAACCAAGCATGCACTGAGGCGATGAAAACGCAACCAGGGCCTCATGGGCCACTGAAGTGGAACGCGAGACCGCCTCACGCCGCCCCCTACTGGAGCTCTCGCCTCATCACGGGCCCTTTGAGAGCAGCCGAAGCGCTGGAATGAGCTCGTCCGCAGCACGTGCGACTTCACACAAACACTATAAGCTGACACTCTAAACAGCGGAAGTGCTGATTTATCTCGCTCACACACGTACACCCCGCGTGCTTCCTCTTCATCCTGGCTTTTAATCAACCCCCCGAATCAGCTAAGCTGGTTTCAACCCCCTCCAATCGTGTCTATCTCACCCTCAGAAGTAAGCGGTTGTCTATGCACGCTGCGTTTGTAAGGGGAAAATCCTCGTTTCTTTCTTGTAAAGTGGCTTGATGTGTCACTCCGCTCGTTTTTTTGTCGGTTTCTCCCCTTTATATTCATCCTCTCTGTGTGACATCATTTCTTCATCTCCAGCTTTTGCAGTGGAGGATGATTGGTTTGTACAGCGGTAGGACAGGGCTGCGCTTCAGCCTACTTTGGCCCAGATCAGGAACGCTGGGATGTCCCGGACTGGCACGTTGCGTGTTAGAGCTTTGACTCGCAGGTTGCGGTCGTCCGTGAGCAAAACCACCTCCCTGCGCAACCTCACCGGCCCATCTGGAGAATACAAAACATGCGAGTGGTGTTTTTATCAGCTGTTTGGACTCTCATTCTGACGGAACCCATTCACTGCAGAGGATCCGTTGGTGAGCATGTGATCTAAATCTTAGATGTGTTAATGGACTAATAATTAAAAACAAATTTAGATACAATACAAAAGTGTGTTCTGTGTGAGTGGCCCCTAACAAGTAAAAGTAAGTGAACTGACTTCTCTCAGCAGGCATGAAGTCCTTGGCTTTGTCCTGACAGTAGTGCAGGCAGCAGGACAGGATGACATCATCGTTGTTGCCCTGGGGAGACAGACAGACGCACAATGAGTGGGCGACCTTAAAATAGTTTTAAGTCCTGTGTGCATTTCTGAACTTCTCAAGGGATTTTTTTTTCACATTAGTGTTGCAGGTTAATGTGGAAGACATTTATTTCCGAACTTGGATGCGCACCATGGAAGCGTGTCTTGAGTGTTACGTTCCCTGAAGATCATCGTTGGACTGATTTTGCCGTCTTTCTGTTTTGTTACTTACATGAGTGTCAAGACAGGTGACTTTAAAAGAATCTCTGACAGTATCAAAAGTAGCTTTAGAGTTGACAAATTCAGTTCAGAATTAGTTTGAATTGTTCGTTTAAGATCAGTTCAAAACTCAGTTGTGTAATCACTAACTAAAATGATTATGAAAACAACAGAAGTAAGTGTGTTTCATTGGTGCATAAACTAACTATAAAAGCATTTTGTAATTAACTGACTATACAAATGTAAACAGCTGATAGGTACAATGATACTTTGGATTAATAAAATAAAGTAAAATGAAATAATTTCAAGGGCACCAATGATTATTATAAATATTATGTACTGTTATGCTGGTGCATATAAATAAAAAAAATAAATACAGCATTTAACATTTTTAACTTACTGGTTACAAGAATTTAAATGTCAGAGTCAAAATAATAATTTCTCTGAATAAAATAAAATAAAATAAAACCAAATAAAATAGATCAATTTAGTGAAAAATAGTGTGGGAAAACAGCACTTTACATTTCTAACTAATTGGCTACAAAAATTTTAATGGCTGATAATCAAACTAATGATTTCTAAAACTTAAATCAAATCAAATAGAACACAACAAAAATTCTATTCAATTTGTAGGCCATCAGTGAACTAAACTAAACTAAACTAAACTAAGCAACATGTGTCTGGTAAAATACTGTAAAAAATATTATGTATTGTTATGCTGGTGCATATAAATACAGCATTTTACATTTTTAACTTACTGGATACAAGAATTTAAATGTCTGAGAGTCAAATTAATAATTTCTCTGAATGAAATAAAATAAATAAATAAATATAAATTATTTCTCTGAATAAAAATAAAACCAAATAAAATAGATCAATTTAGTAGAAAATAGTGTGGGAAAACAGCACTTTACATTTCTAACTAACTGGCTACAAAAATTTAAATGGCTGATAATCAAACTAATGATTTCTAAAACTTGACTCAAATCAAAACAAATCAAACAAAAAAGCAAAAAAATAAAAAAATAAATAAAAAAATAAAATAAAATAAAATTTGCAGGGCATCAGTGAACTAAACCAAGCAAAATGTGTCTGGTAAAATATATCTGTAAATAAATATTATGTATTGTTATGCCAGTGCATATGAATATAAAAAAATATTTAAAAACCTATTTAGTGAGAAATAGTGTGGGGAAAACAGCACTTTACATTTCTAACTAATTGGCTACAAAAATGTAAATGGCTGATAATCAAACTAATGATTTCTCTGACTAAAAAAAAAATATAAAATAAATAAATAAATAAAATAAAATAATTAAATTTGCAGGGCATCAGTGATTTGGACTAAGTAAAAATGTTTCTGGTAAAATATGAGTAACTAAATATTATTTATTGTTATGCTGGTGCATATCAATATAGCAAAATGTGGAAAACTGGAAAATAGCATTTAACATTTTTAAATAACTTGTTACAAGATTTTTAATGGCTGATCAAGTCAAAATAATGATTTCTCTGATGCAATAAAATGATGAAATTAGGGATGTTCATTTCGGTTATTTTTCCTAACCGACAGCCGACGCTTGTTAACCGTTAACCGACAAGATTATTTTAAAATAGAATCTAATTATTTTAGAAAGGATAAGTGTCTGTGACTCGTTTAAAATACCAAAATTTGTTTTCCAGTGATTAATTTTACATGTGCAAAAAGCAGCAAACAACAAAACATGAGGAATCGCATGGACGCATCACATCACGCACTTGCAGCGCTTATGCCAGCGGAGAAAAACATCATAAAGCTAGGCTATATATAAAATGAATGAATAGGCCTATACAATAAATATTTTTACTAAACAAAACAAAAGAAAAAAACTGTACAACAAGTAGCTATAGTATGCAGAGTTTTTGGTTCATTTTTGTGCTGCGCGAAAGGAAGACGGCTAAAAAGCGTCATCCTATTTTTTCTTTATTTTGCAAAAGCACGAAGTTTTGTTTTTATTGTGAATGTACACAAACCAAACGCAAACCGTTTACAGTTTCGATTATCTGTATGACTAGGAGGAGTCGTTTCCACTGTTAGAAGGAAAAAGCCTTTCCATTATCATAATAAAATACAGTCAGCCAAACATATGGAGAAAAAAAAAATAAAAAATATCACACTGCTTAATCGTTATCAACACACTGAAGTAATATTATGCCAAACCATTTGTTTTATGTGGATACTGGAATGCAAGTGAAGTACAAAACCAGGTTTATGTAATAAATAATATTTTGGTATTCAAATACATCTCAAATACGTAAACATTTGGATTTGTTTCGAATGAGAGACCCGACATTAGTTTCAGTTTCACTTTAGCCTTAATGAATTTATTTTGGCTTGTCATTTATATAGCCTAGCTTCTTATATTTTACATCCTTGTTCTTTCCTGAATATTGTTAAATTGAAGAATTTTTTATAGAGTGAGGGGAAACTAAAATAGCCTAGCCTATGTTTATAGTGTTTGTAAACATTTCGCGTCGACTTCAGAATGTAATAATAAAATGCGACTTACAGGCCTAGACGATCTATCTTTTTTTTTCTCTCAAAAATGCAAGTTTATTTATTTAAAACGTTTGCTGGATGATTAAAAGTATTTTGATCAATTACTGGGGAAAAAAAAAGACCTTTTAAACCGTTTAACTGATTGTATTAATAGGTCAAAATTCTTTCCGTCGGTTAACGGTTAACTGGTTAAAATGAGCATCCCTAGATCAAATTAAATAAAGCTCTTTCAGAGCACATATATAACTAAATATATATTGAATATCATTAAAAGGCTAAAAAATATTGACACTACAGTTGACGAACAGCTGTCTTGAGTAGTGAAGTTGATGACAATCTTAGAGTGGTTCAGATCAAAATAAAACAGACATGAAAGAAACTGGCAGCAAGAAGAGGAACTGAATGGGAGTGTGAACTAAATGTGAAACAGCACAATCCTTTGTATTTGAGTGCCACCACACTTTCACAAAGGAGAAGAAACAGACCTTTTGTCCAGAAGTGTCCTCGCTGCGGAAGGCGATGGACTCCAGTGTGTTTCCTCTGCTGGTGAGCGCTCTAATGCAGGGATCTCTAGCTTCAAACGCTTTCTCCAGAAACATGACTGCTGATCTGGCTCTCTCCTGCACCTGTCGGGCATGGGCACCATTACTGATCCCCTCACGACTGTCCTGCCCTTTAGCCAGACCGTCCAACTCCGTGATCACTGTCACAACAACAAAGAGAAGCATTAAAGAAAAAGGAACAATCAAATATGTGTGTTTTAATTATCAAAGAGGGTCTCACCAATAAGAGGCACAACCAGGACATACGTCCCACAGGCCAAAAGCTTCCTCAGGCCGTCCAGATGATCTATGAAGCCGTTTGTGTCCGGGACTAGATAGAACGGCCTGATTTCAATCTCCAGCTGCCCACCCGTCTGCAGAACAGCCTGGAGGACAGAAACGGACAGCTTTAAATAATCTGGTGCAAGAAACGCTAACGTTAGAAGATGGCATCAGGAGATACCTGTATCTTGTCCCGCCGTTTCTGCTGCTGTGCCAGCTTGTGTGCGAGAGCATGGCGCCGTGCTCTAAGCTCTCTGATATCATCCTCACTTCCGTCTCCTTCCAGCTCTCCATCAATCTCCCCTTCTGATGCAGAGAGAGACGATTCCTCTACAATGACGTCATCCTCCTGAGAAAACAGTGGAATTAGCAGTGCTCTGCCTAGATTGTTAACCACACGCTCTGTTGGGTGAGTTACTGGAAAAAAACGTGGTCAAAAATTTGAGGAAAAGCAAAACAAAAGTTTCTCTTTCAGACATTCCGGTAATGAGAGGTTTGTTGTACCTGTTCTTGCATTTGTGCCTTGTTCTCTGTGTTTATACTGGATGTAGGAGGTGTGGCCATGGAAACATACTTTCCTCCCTTAAAAGCCAGCAGTGGCTCTTCCTGCCCGCACAGAGCTTCCAGGAAGTACTTCAGAACGGTCACTCGCTTACAGTCAGCTGCTATAGCCTACAAAATAAAAACATCATTCAGTTTTGAGATAACTAGAGCTGCCCAAGCTGATTTATTTGAGAAAATGTTTAATATCATAAAATGTAACAACTCAGTTCTGTGCGATTTCTATGACTGATCAAAATAAGAATGACATGTATCAGCTCTTATTTATTACTAAATGATGAAAAACACTTTAAAGGGGTCATCGGATGCTAAGTAAGTGTAGGCAGTGTATGTACAAATCTACCCTATAAAAATCCATGCAGTGGTTTCTAATTAATCTGTAAAAATAATATCCCCTTTTTCAAATCGAGCCGTTCTCAAATGCCTGTCGGTGTGCCGTCACACCATCAGAGGCCGCTCCTATGATAGTTGATTGACATGAGCGTTTTACCTCAGACCAGCTGTCACAGTCCAGTAACTTTCCTTGTGGATTACATTTGTTTGTGAATGGAATGCGCCTCCCGATCTACATATATCCGCCTATGTTCGCGCGAATCGTATATATGTGTATGTGTATATGTATGTGTATGTGTATGTGTATATGTATATGTATATATATGTATATGTATATGTATATATATATATATATGTATGTATATATATATATATATATATATAATGAAATATAAAATACACTCTAAAATACACACACCAATGTTAGCAACTTGAATTAAATGTATAATAATGATAATAATAATAAAAATTTATTGACATTATTTTTATCTACTGAGAGCCATAAGATTATCAACCCAACAGGCAATAATAGACTAAATGCACTACATAAAAAATATAAAAAAGAAAAAGGTCAATTGTAGTAAATTTTGAAATGACAAATTATTAAAAATTATAGTGTTATCTATTGACAGTCCTAAATCTGATATATTCTTTACCTAGCAGGTGATAATGGACTGAATGGACTACATAAAAAAATATAAATGAAATAAAAAAAAAAAGCAAAAGCAAAAATAAAAAATAAATAAATTAAAAAAATAAATAAATAAATAAAAATAAGCAAATTGTGCTTCAAAATAGATAAATAGCTAATGCAGGTAATAAAATACATCTAGATTGCATTTTTGACTTCAAAAATATAAATAAATGAGAAATATTTTTGCAAAACGTGATTTAAAAAAAAAAAAAAAAACTGGAGAAATTAAAAAAAATAGATAAATAGCTAATGCAGGTAATAAATCTAGATATAATTTTTAACTTAAATACTCAAATAAATGAGAACCCTTTTTGCAAATTGTGTTAAAAACTAAATGTAGAATTAAAAAATGCTAATTATTGTAATCTACTGACAGTCCTAAATTTTATATATTCACCTCGCAGGCAATAATAGACTGAATGGACTACATAAAAAATATAAATTAATTAAAAAAATAAATAAACAAAATAAATAAATAAAAAGCAAACTGTGCTTCAAAATAGATAAACAGCTAATTCAGGTAATGAAATAAATCTAGATAGAGTTTTTAACCTAAAAAAATATAAATAAGTGAAAAACATTTTTGCAAATTGTGATTAAAAAAAAGAAGCAAATTGTTGTAATCTATTGACAGCCCTAAATTTGATATATTCTTCACCTAGCAGGTGATAATGGACTGAATGGACTACATAAGTATCATTTACATTTTTAAACAGCAAAAAAATAAAATAAATAAATAAATACAGCAAACTGTGCTTCAAAATAGATAAATAGCTTGGTATATGCAGGTAATAAAATAAATCTAGATAGAATTTTGAAGACTGAATTTTTAATTAAAGAATATAAATAAATGAGGAACATTTTTGCAAATTGTGATGAAAAAGCTAAATGTAAAATAAATAAATAAATAAATAAATTATTGTAATTTATTAACAGTTCTAATTTCTTCACCTAGCAGGTGTTAATGGACTGAATGGACAACAGAAAAAAAATTTATTAAAATGTTTTATAAAAGCAAAAAACATAAATAAATAAATAAATAAAATAAAAAAAAAAAAAATGGATAAGTAGCTAATTCAGGTAATAAATAAATCTAGACTGGACTTTAGAACTTAAAAAATATAAATTAATGAGGAACATTTTTGCGAATTGTAATACAAAAAAAAAAGTAAATTCACAAAAAAAACCCCTGCAAATTATTATAATCTGTTGACAGCCCTAATGATATTTTGATATACAATCCATAGGTGAGTACATTACATTACCGCATCTGTTCCTTGGTCTATATAGCAGGCTTCCTGTGGGGCAGCAAGCAGCGGGACAAAGCCAGAAAGCATTTTGTCCTCCTCCAGCTGTAGGACTCTGAGTTCCTCATCTCCCTCTCCATCTACATCAGCTTTATACAGCAGAACCTCGCCGTGATACACACGTGCCAAAGAGTTGCACAGATCAGCAAGACACTGCCACACGTCTGGACCTCCCCTAGAAACACAAACAGTACTACATTACTCCAGCTCAGTTTCAAATCAACACGACCCTGCAAACTAAATGCAAGCGGGACTCACTGAACACTGCAGGGAGGAGGGTTCCACTTTTCTGGGTGTCCGAGCATCCAGTCGGACCAGACCTTCATGCTTGGCAGCAGCTCTCTGAGGTCGGGAGGGAAGACAGACACCCGTACCATCCCCTCCTCATCATCCATTTCATCAAACTCCCCCAGCTCTTCTGCTGGGATAGGCTCTGGGAGAGATAAAAGGATAGGAGTCACAAATACTGAGATTTTTATCCAGAATGACTTTATAGGCAGCACACTAGGTTATGAAACACAGCCTTTTGTTTACTAACCAGCAGGTGTTTCTTTTAGGACTTCAGTGCAACGTTGCACAAGGAGACCAAACATGGCTAAACCAAGAGATATGGTCTGCTCCTCCAAAACGGACCGAGTTTCACCCTGTCCTTCAGCTACAAGAAAGAGAGAAAGACTGAGAGCCATAGCAAACTGAGAAGCATGAGAAATTGTTTCCAATGGAGCAGACAAGCTCTATGGCCACTGGTAGTGTTGTATTTTTACCTCTGATCTGGGCGTTATGGATGGTGAACATGTTAATAGTGATGATCTGCAGCATGCGTGTGCTGCCGAGAGGGGATGGACTGTGCTGGAGGAGGGCCCGAAACTCCTGCAACACTCGACTGGCTACAGCAGGAAAACTCTCCATCCTGAGGACCAATCATGGCACATTATGCAAATGAGTACAGAATATTCTCAATCTAAATTACTTTCTGTGGTAATTACAAGCATGTCATATTTATTTTTTTAGTCTAGTCATATTTTCTATTTTTTAATAGAATAGAGTGCTAGTGTTAGAGGGACAGTTTTTTTTTAATTAAAAGAAAAGAAGTAGATAAAACAGAAATAAAATAGTGGTAGTGTTAGATGGTCAAGTTTTTTAATAAAAAGAAAAAAAAAATAGAAATAGAATAGAGAGTGGTAGTGTTAGAGGGTCAAATTTTTTATAAATAAAAAGAAAGCAAGAAGACAAAATAGAAATAAAATAGAGTGCTAGTGGATCATTTTTTAATAAATAATAAGAAAACAAGCACATAAAATAGAAATAGAATAGAGTGCTAGTGGGTCATTTTTTATATAAATAAAAAGAAAACAAGTAGTTAGAATAGAAATAGAATAGAGTCCTAGTGTTAGAGGGTCAATTTTTTTAATAAAAAGAAACCAGGTGGTTAGAATAGAAATAGAATAGAGTGCACTCATGTTAGATGTTACATTTTTTAATAAATAAAAAGAAAACAAGCAGATAAAATAGAAACAGAATAGAGTGCTAGTATTAGAGGGACAGTTTTTTTAATTAAAAGAAAACGAAGTTAGAATAGAAATAAAATAGAGAGTGCTAGGGTTGTTAGAGGGTCATTTTTTTAAATTAAAAGAAAACAAGCAGATAAAATAGAAATGGAACAGAGTGCTAGTGTTAGGCCATGTCCACACTAATACATTTTCGTTTGAAGACGCATCTTTTTCTCTCCGTTTTGGCCTTCCATCCACACTTTTTGGTCAAGGAAAACAGAGCTTTTTGAAAACACTCTCCAAAGTGGATAAATTTGAAAATGCCGTTTTTGCGTTGCAGTGTGGACTGTGAAAACGGAGGCTTTTGAAAACGATGACGCATGTTTAGTCATGTGACACATATTGTACCAACAGATATCTATGTTTATACCGGTAATTGTGGCTGTTATGTGCTATTCACTTTCACACTGCTGCTGAAGATATATTTGTACACTCTTCACATTACAGTCCTAAAAAGATGACAGAAAACATACTCAGTTGCTGTCCTGACTCCTGCAGCTAAACGTGAGGTGCAGCTGCTTTTTAGATCAAACAAGAGAGCGCGCAACATGGATGCGTGAATGATGAGATATTATCCTGCCAAGAATTGCATTAAAACTTATTATGTCTGTTCCGTCTGTACCGTCTAAGTGAGTTTTTACGCATGCACAGTATGGCGAATTTAACGTTTTCCTACGTTTCAGTGTGGATGAGAAACATTTGGAAAACGCTTTAAAACGCTAGTGTGGACGGAGAGCGTCTTAAAACGAAAACTCCGTTTTCAAATGTGTCCGGATTAATGTAGACGTAGCCTTACAGGGTCAGTTTTTTAATTACAAGAAAACAAGAAGTCAGAATAGAAATAGGGTTAGAAGGTCAAGCGTAGATGGAAGAGATGTGTTTTTAGCTGTTTCCTGAAGATGGCTAAGGACTCAGTTTGAGTTGCTCAGTTTGAGTTCCAAAACATTCCTTTTAGCAGCTGTTGCTTACTATACATAATCTAGGATCTATTCTAAAATCAGCCCTCTCAGCTCTCAATGTGACTGATGTTCAATGTCAAAGGTCCAATTAACTGCAAAGCAATATAGTAAAATTGGATGTTTACAACAAATCTGTTGACATTAAGACTTACCCTACTTTAGTGAAGAGTTTTCCATGAGCATGCAGGAAACTCAAAATAAACCTCTTGTTGAGCTGTAAAATAAAAGGACAGAAAAATGTGAGGAAAAGTCTAATTGAACTCTTTACCTAAAATTACTGTAATTACAGTGACTGCTCATCGTAGTAAAAAATAGCTCATGTTTTCCTCCTCAAACCAATACCTGAATAGGAGTGCACAGTCACCGAGACTCGACATGCAAACAAAACGATCAAAAAAAACTGACAAACTCCCCACAGGATGAGCACCTTGTTTAGCTGATAAACCTAAAGCGCTCTCATTTAATTAAATCAGTGTACTGCCTGAAGCAGCGTGCTCAAAACAACCTGCTAATCCTTACAAAAGACGTATTCTGGGGCGGAAGAGGTCAGCTTTCTTAAAGTGTAACTGTGCATTTAATGCTGACGTGGGCAAATATCCAAGGTTACCGAAATGACGGCTGCATCACGGCACAATGATGCCCTTTTCTGCCACTGATGGGTGACTCATAGTCAGCCTCATCCGGTGCGACTCATAAACAACTCGACGTGACCTCTTTGGCTCTCCTAATGTGTGCGAGTGTTTGTACTTGTGCCTGTTTTAGCCCCAACATTTGTAAAAACATCTGCAGATATTCTTTGGCTCAAGTGCAACAGGTTGCAAGTTGTTTCTTCATGTTGTTGTTGTAAAAAATATTAAAAATTGTATGTTTGTTTGCAGATGTATCAGCAATGGTGACACTTCAATTTGAGCAGCAATCTGAACATTTCCATCCTATATTGGTGTAAAATAACCTCAAACAGATTTAACATGTTTTCATAAGCACTCACATCACTGGGACTCAGTGTCACCAGCTCTCCATCCTGCTCCGAGTCTTTGCCCGATTCACTGCCTGTTGGACGAGAAGTGCCCGGATGCCCGGTGGGACGTATCCAGATCTCCACACGGGCGGTGTCCTCACCACGACGCCCACCTACATGACCTCGGGGACCACGGGTACCTCCATCTACTTCCTGCTTTCGTCTACGTTCAATCTGGTCAGCCTTGGTTCAGTGAGATGAACAAATATGACAATAAGAATATTGACATTTTTAGCTGCACTCTCTGTATTGTTTCATTCTGCCATTAATATTTACACTGCAACTGAAATAAAACAGGAATTTGATTTTTTTTGTTGGAGCAGCAGTGTTAACATGCATACCTTGCGCTTGGCTTCCTCAAACAGACTCATCAGACTCTCCTTCGCTGTGAGGATTGGGTTACTGGCGGCTAGACTACGCATGTAATAGTATACAGCGTCTAGCTTTCGCTTCTAAACGAGATACAGGAGGAGAACTAATTTAACTTTGATTTTAATAGTCATCATTTAAGCCAATATCAAAGAAGCAACTATTGAAGAAAAATAAAAAATTAAACAACTGGTTTAAAATCGAGAAGCTTCCTAATAAAAAAATATAAGTGCAATTAACCAGTCTTACATTTTATATTAAAATGTTAATATTTTAACACTTTGTGTAATAAAAAATGTTAAGCTCTCACCGTATACACTGCTAATAGGGCTAGCTGGTTGTAGGGTCGCCCATTTTTTGGAGCAATCTGCTGAGCTTTTAGATACCAACTGCACATGAAAAAAAACAAACTTAGCACTGAAATACAAAAACAACTTCTTTTGTCATTGGTAAATTAATGAAAAGGGTATTCATGTTGTGCTAATTTATTTTATAATCTGGCAATACACTATGATATAAACAGAAACACTGTTATGTATACTGAAATAGTGTACTATGCTGTATAATACACCTTTTCTGTTTATTTCAGCCATGACAAAATTACCTGCGTGCCTTCCCATAGTTAGCGGAGTCGCTAGCCTGTTCACGATATCGTGCGATATCCCCCTGACAGATCATGCAGCGCTGGGCACTGATCAGAGCATACTTCACCTGCAACAAGTACAGTGGATTCACGATTTTTGAACGTGCTCAAAAATAGCAGAACTAACTATAAAGGGCCTTACAACAAACTCTTTAAAGGGATAATTCACCCAAAAATTTAAATTATGTCATTATATACTCACTCTCATTTTGTGCCTAACCTTCGTTCATCTTCAGAACACAAATTAAGATATTTTTGTTGAAATCCGAGAGCTTTCCGACCTTGCATAGACAGCAATGTTCAAGACCCACAAAGGTAGTGAGGACATCGTTAAAATAGTCCATGTGACATCAGTGGTTCAACCTCATGAAGCTACAAGAATACTTTCTGTGCACTAAGAAAACTAAAATAACCTTATTCAACTTCTCTTCCGTGTCATTCTCCGTCGCCATTCATTAGAGTCCCACAACATATACTTTCTTTGCTCACAAAAAGTATTCTTGTAGTTTCATAAAATTACAGCTGAACCACTGTCGTCACATGGACTATTTTAACGATGTCCTTACTAGGTTTCTGGGCCTTAAACGTGTTAGTGCTGTCTATGCAGGGTCAGAAAGCTCTCAGATTCATCAAAAATATCTTCATTTGTGTTCCAAAGATGAATGAACATCTTACAGGTTTGGAATGACATAAGGGTGAGTAATTAATGACAGAATTTTCATTTTTGGGGTGAACTATCCTTTAAGAAAAGAAAACTCCTACATTAGAACTTTCTTAAAAGGCTTTGTTGCAGCTGGAATCATAACTCCTAAGTGACAGTCACATGGCAGTATATGAGAATCAAATGGAGCATACCGTCTTGCGTAGAGGTCTTGCTCGTATAGCCATG
This sequence comes from Labeo catla, assembly GCA_012976165.1. Classification (NCBI taxonomy): domain Eukaryota; kingdom Metazoa; phylum Chordata; class Actinopteri; order Cypriniformes; family Cyprinidae; genus Labeo; species Labeo catla. The sequence goes on along the minus strand of VONZ01000917.1, from coordinate 157,344 downwards.
CAGTCCATATAGTCCTCCAGCTTGAACTGAAATACGGTCTGCAACTTCTGTAGCAGCGAATCGAAGAATACTGCCCCCTAGAGAATAAAATAAACATTGCAACTTATTATTCTGTTACAAATTGATTACAGAATGATGTTATATAAAACAAAATATAAAGCTTTTTTATTTTATTTTATTTTATTTTTCCTCTTCTATGAAGACCAGTGAATGTTATATAAAGACCAGTGAATATTATATAATAAACATTCATTCTTGAGAATAAGAAAGAAAATCTAACCCTAACTACCATCCAGAAGTCTGGGATTGGTAAGACTATTAAAATGTTTTTGAAAGACGTTTATGTTCACCAAGGTTCCATTAACTTGATTAATTTTTTTTTAATATTATTACATTTTAAAACAACTTTTCTATTTTAAAATATTCTAAAATGTACTTTTTGGCTGACATTTTCTTCAGATTTTTTTTGAAGAACAGATATGTTCAAAATAACAATTTATCTGAAATTGTTTTGGAACAGTATAAAATGTCTATGTATAAAATGTATAAAAAACCCTCGCTTTTTAAAAACGTACCGACCCCAAGCTTGGTGGTGTAAATGACATCAGGGGAAAAAAATGAACAAATTACACAATGACAAGGACTTTCATATGAAGAACATAGACCACTTTGTGCATATCTACCTCTTCCAGTATGTTCATCAGCATAGTTTTGATCTGTGGGGCTGTGTCTGAAGTCTGATCCTTCAGTAGCTGCCTAAACCTCTCAATCACCTGGTAAAATACATTCTTCCACAAAGCCTGATCCAGGTTTTGAGAGTCAGAGAATTCTATGTCTGTCAAAATCACCCGCTCGTATAACGTCAGGAGTTCAACTCTGCATAAACAACAGAAGAAGTAAAAACACATTAGGGGAAACGTTCAACAGGCTGGAATAATGTTCATCATTAGTAACCGTAGAATTCTAATACAACAAATCATTTAAAACATTCAATACACACCTGAGCTGGGCCATCCTCTCTAGTCCCTCGGGGCTCAGACGTTCCCGGGACAGCAGGTTACTGAGTTGGAGTTCTTGACTATCAGCCAGCCGAAGCAACTTTCCCAGCTCTCCTCTGGTCTGCACCTCTGCCTCTTCTGGAGTGAGACCAGATCCAGCCGGAGAGGGATATCCTGGACCACCTTGCCCATAGGGTCCATAAAAAGGTGGCATAGAGGTGGAATACATCCCATTGGAGCCAGGAATTTGGTAGGGAATGTGGTATGGATAAGGATAGCGTGGTGGGGTGTTTGGGGAATTGGCCGGTAGCGGATAGCAGTAGGGATTGTCGGAATTCTGAAATTTGTAATAAGCCATGGCAGCGGCTTGCTGGTTTTGAAAAAACTCGCCCTGGCGGACAGGAGGACTTCCTGTGGTCTCGTCATCGGTGTCCAGAAAGTGCAACGGCCCGCATCCACCCTGCTGCAAGTACAAAGCCTGCTGGAGAGATGCATGCTGGGATTGTTTGCTTGACACCAGCGCTGGTTTCTTATCCGGGTTATTTGGATCCCAAAGGCGTCTTGTCCCTCCTCCACGGCCGCCTCTTCCTCTGCCCAGACCCATTCCTCCTCTCATTGCTCCAAGCTGAGGTCCAGGCTCAGGGGTCAGAGTTAGATCAGTGTGGGCAGGAAGCACCAGGATGCCCCTTCCACGGCCTCTAGGGTTTTTTCGGCTCGCTTGCTCCTCGTTTGAATGTTTGTCCAAAGAAACTCTCAAAATTCCTCCTCTACCACTAGAGGCAGGTGCTCTTTGCCCTCTCCCACCCCCATCAGGACCTTTGCTCTTGGCTTCATCAGCAACTCTGCCTCTTCTATCTTCTCTCTCCCACACCTCATTTTCCTCCAGCGAATCTGTGGAGGACAGTGTCCGTGCTGTTCGTCTCCTCGGGCGGCCCTGGCTTCCTCGGACGAATGTCTTCTGTCCAGTTGTCCTCTCTGCAGTGCGTGCCGCCAACTGCTGACCCTCCCCTCTAAGTCTCTCAGCTTCAGCTAGACCATCCATACTGGTCCCGCTACTGGCAGAACTCGTGCTGTAGGTGCGGTTTCGAGGGCGCCGGATGTCTGATTGTGAGTAGCGCTTCGAGGCAGAGTTGACTCGGTTTGAATCAGTTCTCTCAGATGGTCTCCCTTTCTCTTTTGGCCTGTTCCCTTGTTTTTCGTGGTTCATGTTCTGGTCACGGCTCACCTCCTTTCCGCTAACATTTCTCTGCTTTTTTCCTTCAGGCTGATCAGCTTCTGAGGCTTTTCCTCCTCCCTCCCCCTCCTCTTTCTTGGCAGAGACCTGCTTGTTACCTTTTTCCCTTCCTGCTCTGGATTTCCCATTACCCCTCTCCTTTTTTTTGTCTTCTCCTGTCACTTCATTTCCTCCACCTGCGTGGCTTCTTTGCCCTTCCCCACTAGGTTTTCTCCGGTTTGTACCATCCTGCCCACCTCCATCTTTGCTTTCAGACTCTAAATAGAGATTGCTGACTTTATCGGTGATACTATCGACATTATTCTCATTTTTGTTTGCAGAAGGGGAGTCAACACTTCCCTTGGACTCTTGCTTTTTCCTGCCATCCTTCCCTCGCCTGTTTCTACGCTTATCCTCTTTCTCACACTTAACAAGTGTTTCAGCAGATTTCCCACTCACTACTTCCTCTCTCCTTCGATCCCCATCTAATTCTTTGCTCACCCCAGTCTCTTTGTGTACTTGAGACCTTCGCCCCCCTGGCTGATATATCTCACGGTCAGGTTTACGCATCTTTCGAGACTGCTTCGGTGACTTTGGAGTACTGGCACCTTCAATGCCATCAGCATTTCCATCCACAAGTTGGTGGTTATTATCGCTTGCATGTCCTTTAGTGTTATGATTAGCTGCAAGCTGACTGCGATCATTTGGAAAGTCTCCACTGGTTATGTGAGAGCAACCAGGGCTGGCAGGTGAGCTGTCAGGCATTTTGTCATTACCAAAAACACAATCGTCCGGTGGGTGCATGGGGTCTGAGCTGGCTCCTTCTGCACTGTCCTTGCGTTTGCGTGGATGGCCAGCACCAGGTTTGTACCTCTGCAAGTCTGGACGTTTACTGTCCCGTTGCCGTTGCTTCTTACCCTCCTCTCGCAATTCTAAGAAAAAGATGACAAAAACAGAAAACAAATATTTTACTGCCTGATGCTTTAAAAATGTTTGAAAATATTTCTTTAGAACTTGACATACACCACCAGTCAAAAGTTTTTAAACAGCAAGATTTTATTTGCATTTATTTGATCCAAAGTACAGCAAAAACTGTAATATTTTAAAATGTTTACTGCTTAAAAGAACTGTTTTCTATTTAAATATATTTTAAAATGTACTTCCTGTGATTTCAAAGCTAAATTTTTAGCATCATTACTCCAGTTACATGATCCATTCTAATATTCTGATTTCCTACTTAAACACATATTATTATTATGTTGAAAACAGCTGAGTAGATTTTTTTCAGGTTTTTTGATGAATAGAAAGTTCAGAAGAACGGCATTTATCTGAAGATCTTTTGTAACATTATAAATGTCTTTATCATCACTGCTAAATAGTAGTATTAATTTCTAACCTAAAACAATTATACTTACTCCACTCTTTTGAATGCACTATACCATTCAAAAGAGTGTATAATGTTACAAAAGCTTTTTATTTCAGATAAATGCTGATCTTTGGATCTTTATATTCATCAAAGTATCCTGAAAAAATTTACTCAACTGCTCTAAATAATGAAAATAATCATTTTAAAAAGTTTCTTAAACAGCAAATCTGCATATTAGAATGATTTCTAAAGGATCATGTGACACTTAAGACTGGAGTAACAATGCTGAAAATTTAATTTGGATCACAGGAATAAATTACATTTTAAAATATATTCAAATAGAAAGCAGTTATTTTAAATAGTAAACATATTTTAAAATATTACTGTTTTTGCTGTACTCTGGATCAAATAAATGCAGGCTTGGTGAGCAGAATAACTTCTTTAAAAAAACATTCAAAATCTTACTTTTGACTGCTATTGTAAGTTGTTGTTTTCATTCAGTGTTTAATGCTAATAGTCTTTTTTGTGTTATGCTTCATTCTTTGAATCCCATTTTTGGTTTTTGTATTGCTTTATGAAAGTATGAAAAAATAGCTTTGATCATAAAATACATTCAAACAGAAAAAGTTTTTACATTTTTTTTTAGAAAAAGTTTTAGAAAAAGTTATTTTAAATAGTAAAATCATTTTAAATAATCAAATATTTTACTGTTTTTGCTGTACTTTGGATCAAATAAATGCAGGCTTGGTGAGCAGAAGAGACTTCTTTTTAAAAAAAAACAAAAAAAAAACATTAAAACTACTACTGTTCAAAAACTTTTGACTGGTAGAGTAACTAGAAAAACATATTCATTCTAAAAATTTCCATGGTTATCATAAGATTTAATTCATTTGCATTACTGTTCTAGAAATCACACTTTTAAAATTAGACAACCTCAAATGTCTAGGTTGTCCAACAATGTGAGCAAAGTGTGTACAAATGACAATCATTTTAACTGCTCTGTGTCACTACAATTAACTTATTTATACTATTTCCTGAAAAAAATAAACAAATAAATGGTAACACACACATGAATTGTACAAAAACCTGACCAGGCTTAATGAACATGTTTCAGAAATTGTTTTAGAATTATTATATGCACTTCTTTATAAACGAGGCTCCTGGTTCCTGAAACAACAAAGCTAAGGAACTTGTTGAAGGATATATCTTTATTTATATAGCCAGACGCAGCCTAAAAAAAAATCCAAGACCAATCTGCTTGTTTCTATGGCTTCGGAAGAAAATAACCTGTTGCATGTGCACTGTAACAAGCTAACCCAGCGACACACGTTGCTTATAATCAAGTTACGATATAAAATTAAAGAGCTGGAGTTGGACAGCAGCTTATTTATAAACTCACTCTTTAAAATAAATATCTCATCCAAGAAGTTGCCGTCTTCAATAGCCAGTATAACAGTTAGCGTAACACTTACTTCTTTATACAGATAAAAAAAAAAAAGCGTATTTTATATTTACATTTATATGAGTGGTTTAAGTTATGTGCCACTACAGGGCATTTATTGCATACAATGCAGCAAAGAGATGTTGAATGCTTTCAAAACAAGCGCCGTTCAACCCACATGAGCGACGACTGTTGTTGACTGTTATGCTAGCTAGCTATTAGCAAACTGAACCCTAACTTTAACGTGACATGCTAAAATAAGGCTCGTCTTCGACCACTATCTTTCTTACATTGTTATAAACATTTAGAGAGCTTCTAACCTTTTATACTGTCGCCGTGTGTGCTGAAATTCGACGCTTCTGCTCGTAGCTCCGCGGCTGAAATTCGTACTCTTTCCAGCTCGTCCGCCATTTTCGTCGAAACCAAACACAAACACACGGCGACTTGGTAGGGCCAAAAAGCCATAAAACTAAATCGCGTTTAAAAGTGAAGACGCTCATCCCGTCACAATGCGGTGTAGGTTTACATGTGACATCGCAAATACTAGGCAAAAATGGTTTCCAAAGAACGGAGCATAACACAAAAAGACTGTTAACATTAAACACCGAATGAAAACAACAACTTACAATAGCAGTCAAAAGTTTTTGAACAGTAAGATTTTGAATGTTTTCTAAAGAAGTCTCTTCTGCTCACCAAGCCTGCATTTATTTGATGCAAAGTAATATTTTGAAATAACTGCTTTCTATCTGAATATTTTAAAATGTAATTGATTCATGTTATCAAAAAATATACATTTTCAGCACCCTTGCTCCAGTCTTCAGTGTCACATGATCCTTCAGAAATCAGTCTAATATGCTAATTTGCTGTTCAAGAAACGTTTTTTAAATAATTATCAATATTTAAAACAGTTGAGTACATGTTTTCAGGATTCTTTGATGAACAGAAATATTCAAAGATCAGCCTTTTTATGAAATAAAAAGCTTTTGTAACATAAACTACTGTACACTACACCATTCAAAAGCTTGGAGTCTTGGAGTATATATATATATATATATATATATATATATATCATCAATGAATTAGGGAAAAATATAGAAATTAATACCTTTATTTAGCAATAATGCTTTAAATTGATCAAAATTATGTTAATAATAAAGTTATGATAATAATAATGATAAATGTTTTCTGAGCAGCAAATCAGAATATTAAAATGATTTCTGAAGGATCATTTGACTGGAGTAATGATGCTAAACAATCAGCTTTGAAACCACAGGAATAAATTACATTTTAAAATATTTTCAAATAGAAAACAGTTATTTTAAAAAGTAAAAATATTTCAGAATTGTAATATTTTTGCTGTACTTTGGAACAAATAAATGCAGGCTTGGTAAACAGAAGAGACTTCTTTAGAAAACATTCAAAATCTTACTGTTCAAAAACTTTTGACTGTACATAATGTACATATTTTTACATGGATAGTTAACCCAAAAGTGAAAATTTACTCACCCTCAAATTAACAAAAAAAAAAGTAAATAAATAAATAAAAAATATTTGAATTAAGTTGATAATAGCCTTTGATGTCCATAGTATGAAAAAGAAAATCCTATGGAAGTCAGAGGCTACCGTCAACTGCTATATATGTTCATACACGTTTGAATCAAGTATCTTTTGATAAATTAAAATTCCAAAATAACTAAATAATCTTCACTTTTCATATTTGAAAAACTTAAAGATTTACACTACTAATCCCAAAATTATTTTTAAAAAACAATGGCTTTGTATTAAGGAACTTACATTTACGAATATAATATTTCCCCACAACAGAAGAAAAACTAAATGTGTCCATATTCAGTTTTTTTTTTCGTTTTTAGTTTTATTATATGTAATCTAATGAAATAAATACTTATTAAATATTAAATGTGATTTCTAATAATCAGATATTAATCTATAAGAAACATTACAGGCATTTTGACAAATCATATAAGCCTACTTGAATATTATGCATTCATATATATAAATTAAATTAAATTTATAATTCATATAATTTACTTCTTCTTATCAGACCAAAAATATTGTATGGGTGTACAATATGTCAGTGTACATTCCTGTTTACATTGGGATCCAAATCTGAGACCACTAGTAAAAAAAAATTTTTCTTTTTCTTCTTTGCATTAGTATTTTCTTACAAATTACTAGATGGAATAATTGCTAAAATTGCTCTCAACCTGATTTTAATTAGCCTGCTATCTCTCTTACTGAGAAACCTTACAGCGTGAGCAAAATTACTTCTGCTTATGTTAATTACATGAATTGCCAGGATATGGTACAGTATTTTGAGTGTCTGAGGAAAAATCCAAGTCCAAACTAGCGTGACACTCTTTTTTTTTTTTTTTACTTAAAAGAGACTGAACCACTAACAGCTCTAATAAAAGGGCACAATAAATCAATTTATAAAATCTGGAAACACATCACAACCAGCAATAATTTAGTCCAGCTATCAATTCCTGATGGCAAATTATTGAAATGAATGAAATCTCTCCCTGTCAGCCATCACCCACTACATTTCTCTCTCTCTTTCTCTTTCAAGGGATGACAGGGTTCAGTGAGAACAGAGAGGTGGGTACTATGAGTCATCCTTGTGAGTCATGTGCTTTGTGTTCATATGTGTGTATATGTGTGCGCAAATGGGAAAAGTGAGGAAATTTCATGGCAATTAAAGAGGCGAAATGGAAAAAAAACTCACTGAAGATAAAAAAGCAGAATTAATAGAGCATACAACCCTCTGTTGCAAAAGAAATGAGCTATTTTATGTCTCAACATATATGGCAGTTTTTAGACTAATGTGAAGTGCAGTTCCTCCGAACGGCCACAGGTGTCGTTACATTTTCAAGAGCAACCTCAAGGACGTTCATTAGAAATTTCTCTGCATAGTTTTGCCTTTTATTTCTCTTCTGCTTGACTAGTATGCATTTGTTTTATTCCAGATATGAAACCTTGAAACGTATCACACTCTTTTTAAAGAAAACTTATATGAGGGACGTTTGGCAATTAAAAAACTTTGAGACAAAGAAAGAGCGGCTTCGTTAAAATGTGGTTCAAGAGGTCAGTTTTTCATGATTTTACTCATTGTTCTCGTTCCCAAGAATCACATAACAATTCTGCACATGCACCAGTCATATGAACATTAGTTAATTGATATCTTTGAAATTAAACTGGCCTTTTTCTAACAGTGTGAGGCAAGTAGGAGGAAAAAAGCATCATGAGATTGAAAAATGTACAGAGAGAATGAAAAAAGGAGAGAGAGCAAGTGAGAAAGAGAAAACGTGGAAGGACACAAGAGAGTCAGCCAGCTCACACTGATGTTGGAGTAAACATCTCCATTTCCCTAGCAACATGGCATTAGCCAGACATTTAAAGAGACAGGAGCCTAATTCACCTTTTGTCTGAATTTCTTATTTATGGAAGTGCTTCCTGTCAACTCCATAGGGCGTAGCAACACCTCCCTGATAGCACACATACGTCGTTCAGATGTCAATTTGAGGTGTGCATTTTTATATAGAAGAAATGTTTAAACATATGCAATACGTATCTAAAACATTTCAAATTAGAATCATTTATAATTTAGAATGGATGTGAATTTGTTTTCAAATTATTAACTAAAGCCAACATGCATCTGACATTAAAATACTGCATATCATTTAAAAAAGGTACACTTTTGTACCTTCTTTACCCTTAAATGCTGCATATAAATATATATTAGTAACAAAATGGTACATATATGCACCTTTTGGAAGCAGATTGACCCAGTGACAGCTTTTGCGCCTTTTTCTGAGAGTATGCACTCATAATCAGCAGCATAATTTGACGGTACCATGGTACATTAATATATACAGTAGTACTGAAGGATTACTCTAATAGGGCTCTCCATTAATACCAATTTATGAACAAGTGTCATGTTTCAAAGCATTATAATACCATGCTGTATTGTTGCAAAATATTGCATACTTCTAAAAATAAAGGTTCCAAATGGAAGAACCTTTTTTGATTCCTAAAAAGAACCTTTCGGTGAACAGTTCTTAGAACATTCTAAAAATCTAAACAACCTTTTGTGGAATGGAAAGGTTCCATGAATGTTAAATTACTATATGTTTAATATATAACATTTTTATATATTAAATATATTTATGTATTAAATATATGAGAACTGTGATGAATTGATTAACACTGGAAACTGCCACTGGTGTTTCATTGCTGCACTATGCTGCAGGTAAAGTAATACTGAGGGACAGAAGCGAGGGAGGAGGAGGGAGATGAGATATCGAGGCGGGAGGAGGGAGAGCGAGAGCAGAGAAAGACTCGGAATACAGATGAGGAGAGCGGAGGTGGGAAAGGCAGGGAGTTTTCTGCAGGTGAATTCACAACACCAGGGGGTTTTTCCTGCCCCCTCATTTATCCATCCCTCTCCCTCTCTTTCACACACACTCCTGTTCTCTCCCCCGCTCTCCCTTGGGATGAAAAGGGGAGGTGGGTGATCGGCTGAAGCCAACTTTTTAAAAGTAATGAGAGAAGAGGTGGATGATGGTGAAAAGGAGGGATGAAGTGGTCCAGGTGACACATGGGAAAAAGACAGTGATTAATATGAGAGAATTAAATGAAGAGGTGGAGAAGGTGCAGAAAGAACAATGAGCAATGCAGAGATAATGCAGTGAGAAGAACCAGGAGGGAAGAAGAAAATGAGACGACGGTATATAGAACCTGTGACGTATGTAGTCCAATAACCTCAAGGCTCTGAAAGCTTTTTAATGTTTAATTCACATTAACAGCTCTTGGGAGGAAGAAGAACAGAAGAAGAGAGATAGAGAGGGTGAGAGAGAAGAGAGAATAGCAGCAGAAATGCTAGACTTCCCATGAAGCAAAAGATTGAGGAAGTGTGTTTAATTTACAAGCTACTCAAATATAGACTAAATGAGGAAGAGACAACTTTACGTAACTAAAATATTAAATATGACATCTATTATTTAAAGTATGTACAGTATATAGTGGGGTCCAAAAGCGTGAGACCTGATCGTCTGTATTTAAAGGGATAGTTCACCCAAAAATGAAAAGTCTGTACATTTATTTATGTAATTTTATTCTAATATGCTGATTAATTCACTGATGCTCCAGGAAACATGATGCATTAAGAGTTGGAGGGTGAAAACTTTTGAACAGGATGAAGATGTCTAAATTTTTATTTTTTTGTTAAAATATATATATATTCCATTTAGTACTGCCCTGCCCCTCGGAAGCAATGGAAGATACTTGCATGTTTCACAGAAGATAAATTAAGTAAAATTTTCCCTGATCTTCACATTCAAAAAGTTTTCACCCCTAGCTCTTAATGCTTTGTGTTTCCCTCTGGAACATCAGTGAGTGTTTGAACCATTTTTAAAGTTGTGTTTGAGTCCCTCAATTGTCCTCAGTGTGAAAAGTTGGATCTCAAAACCATACAGTCACTGCTGGAAAGGGTTCAAATATGCAAAAGAAGCTGGAAAACCAAAGAATCTGAATTTTCTGAAGAACAGTGCTCAGTTTAACTGTTCGGATGTCCTAGATCATCAAGGTATTAGGAACCAAGGGTTCACAAACTTTTGAAGGGGGTTATTTTAATAATTTCAGCAATTTTTTGTCTTATGGACTATATGTAAACATCTGTTATGTAAAATACACTGACCAAAATTATAAACGCAACACTTTTGTTTTTGCCCCCATTTTTCATGATCTGAACTCAAAATCTAAGACTTTTTCTATGTACACAAAAGGCCTATTTCTCTGAAATATAGTTCACAAATCTGTCTAAATCTGTGTTAGTGAGCACTTCTCCTTTGCTGAGATAATCTATCCATCAGATGCTGATTAGACAGCATGATTTTTGCACAGGTGTGCCTTAGGCTGGCCACAATAAAAGGCCACTCTAAAATGTGCAGTTTTATCACACAGCACAATGCCACAGATGTCGCAAGTTTTGAGAGAGCCTGCAGTTGGCATGCTGACTGCAGGAATGTCCACCAGAGCTGTTGCCTGTGAATTGAATGTTCATTTCTCTACCATAAGCCGTCTCCAAAGGCATTTCAGAGAATTTGGCAGTACATCCAATCGGCCTCACAACCTCAGACGACGGCCCAGGACCTCCACATCCAACATCTTCACCTCAAAGATCGTCTGAGACCAGCCACCTGGACAGGTGCTGCAACAGTCGGTTTGCATAACCAAAGAATTTCTGCACAAACTGTCAGAAACCGTCTCAGAGAAGCTCACCTGCATGCTCGTCGTCCTCATAGGGGTCTCGACCTGACTGCAGTTTGTCGTCGTAACCGACCGACTGCTCACATTCGATGGCGTCTGGCACTTTGGAGAGGTGTTCTCTTCATGGATGAATCCCGGTTTTCACTGTACAGGCCAGATGGCAGACAGCGTGTATGGCGTTGTGTGGGTGAGCGGTTTGCTGATGTCAACGTTGTGGATCGAGTGGCCCATGGTGGCGGTGGGGTTACGGTATGGGCATTTTATTGATGGCATTTTGAATGCACAGAGATATCGTGACAAGGCCCACTGTTGTGCCATTAATCCACGACCATCACCTCATGTTGCAACATGATACTGCACAGCCCCATGTTGCAAGAATCTGTACACAATTCCTGGAAGCTGAAAACATCCCAGTTCTTGCATGGCCAGCATACTCACTGGACATGTCACCCATTGAGCATGTTTGGGATGTTCTGGATCGGCATATACGACAGCGTGTTCCAGTTCCTGCCAATATCCAGCAACTTCGCACAACCACTGAAGAGGAGTGGACCAACATTCCACAGGCCACAATCAACAACCTGATCAGCTCTATGCGAAGAAGATGTGTTGCACTGCGTGAGGCATTAAGGTGGATAGATTATCCCGGCAAAGGAGAAGTACTCACTAACATAGATTTAGACAGATTTGTGAACAATATTTGAGAAAAATAGGCCTTTTGTGTACATAGAAAAATTCTTAGATCTTTTAGTTCAGCTTATGAAAAATAGGGGCAAAAACTAAAGTGTTGCATTTATAATTTTGGTCAGTGGATATTACTCAGGACAGTTCTAAATAAAAAATAACATGCATTTTGTATGATCTCTCTCATTTTGCTAAAATTATTCACATTGTCACAGATTCTGCAAGGGGTTCCCAAACTTTCGCATGCCACTGTAGTTGTGCTGTTGCATTTTTTGTGGAACCATTTAAAATTTTGGGGTAAGTAAGAAAAAAAAAAAAAAATACTTTTATTCAAGGATGAATTAAATGAAAAGTGAAAAGTAAAGACATTTATAATGTTACAAAACCTTTCTATTTCAAATAAATGCTATTCTATTTTCTATTAATCAAAGAATCCTGAAAAATAAAATGTATCACAATTTCCACATAAATATTAAGCAGCACAACTGTTTTCAACAACAAGGAGCAAATCAGCATATTATAATCATTCCTGAACGATCATGTGAAACTGAAGACGGGTAGTGTATATACAGAAGTCAAAAATATGATTTAATATGAATAAAACATTATATTACACTACTGGACATTGTTTTTTAAGGTTCAGATCAGGAAGAAACACCTAACAGACTGCAAATTTTCTCTTTTTACATTGTTCTGTACATTTTGTTTATTCCACTGTATTGTATTCCCGTCACCAACTGCAATGCTAGTGCATGACGCACCCAAGATTTCTCTCTTGCATATATATAGTGCAATGATTTAATATGTATCTTGTTAAAGGAATGTCACATCTGTCAACAGTTATTGGTCACACTGTGGTTTCACAGCGGTCCAGATTGTTCTTTTGATGTATAATGAATGAACTTGTATCAGAGAGTGAGTGTGTGCATGTGTGGATGTGCTGGGCAATACGGGCGGGTGTGGTAGGAGGAATAGAAATGTGTGCATCTGGGGGTCTGAAGGTGCGTGTGTGTAAATGAACACGCGGGGGTGGAGGGGGTTTTACCAATCAGAACCCACTTGCTTCTCTCTCGTCCTTCTTTTCCACCCGTTCTCTCCGGCAAACCTCATTATATGCAAGTCAGCCTTGCAATCAGAGAGAGAAAACACAAACTGGGCTCAGGCATGCAGGGATTTCTGCATGAGTCAGAGAGAGAGAGAGAGAGAGACGTGGTGGGTGGGAGGGGGTGAAAAAAGAAGGGAGGCAGAGGATAAGGGAGGGGTGTGGGCTTTTTTTGTATTGATCTGAGTGCATTCTGTGCGGCAAATACAGAGCGAGACACAAAAAAAGAAAGTGAGAAGGAAGACAGAGATGGAGGGAGTAGTTACTGTCTCCAGACATCAAGTCTCGCCTTTTGAATCAATCTTCAGAAAATTCTGATATCGTTATCGGAGTCGCTAGCAAATTGAGGAACATCTGCAAATGCGGGGAGAGAGAAACAATACAGTGACAATGTGGAGAGACACGCGAAAAGCAGGGAGAGAGAAAAGGGAGGGAGGTGACAGTTTCTGTGGGGGCGAATACATTGGAGAGGGAGGAAGAGAGCAGGATGAGAAGGGTGGGCGGAAGTGACAACGAAATAGAGAGCGAGAGAAAGAGAGAGAGAGGAGATAACAAAATTCAGCATCTCTTCTTGTTATTTTTAACGAAAGCTCTAACAAACAAAATATGCCCACACATGACCAACAATCTGTCCGATTTCTTTTTGAAATCATCCGTGTATACATTTTCATTCACGCTAATGATCTATGCAAATCCTACATCTGCATGGTTTAAAACTACGACATTTGGAGGTGAGGATGTTCTTGAAATGAATCACGTGGCTACGGTCCAAAATAAACTTCTCACAGCTGGAGGAAACTCATAAACAAATAGGAATCAACTAAGCAAAAGATGGAGGGATGCAGAGAGTAGGCAGGGATGACAAAAAAAGGAGCTCCTGATGAGGAGATGGGCCACTGAAAATAGAAGCGGAAGTAAACGCAGCCTCCTGAAGACTCTTCCCACTCAGCGTCTAAGAGAGTTATTTTCTGTCCTCTGCTCTGAAATAAAAGAAATTGAATCCGGCAGTGAGCTTCCTGCAATTGGTGATGCGTGCATTTCTCTCTAAATTCAAAAGGGAAGGCACGTGTTCACCCAAAATGCCCTGCTGAAGTTCAGAAAGGGGTCTGTGAAACAACTAGGTTTGTGTTTTATTAAACGGATAGTTCATGTGAAAATGAAAATTCTGTCTTTAATTACTCACCCTTGTGTCGTTCCAAACCCATAAGACCTTCGTTCATCTTCGGGGCGCTGATTAAGATATTTTCGATGAAATCCGAGAGCTTTCTGACACTGCATAGACAGCAACGCACCCCTACGTGTTCAAGGCCCAGAGTAAAGACACTGTTAAAATAGTCCATTCAACAAATGTTATGAAGCTACGAGAATAGTTTTTGTGTGCAAAGAATGCACGGTGGAGACAGACATGGAAGAGAAGAAACTGTTGCATAAAGTCATTATTTTTTATTTTTAGTGCGCACAAAAAGTATTCTTGTAGCTTCATAGCATTACAGTTGAACCACTGATGTCACATGGACTATTTTGTTGATGTCCTTCCTACCTTTCTGGGCCTTGAACGTGTCAGTTGCGTTGCTGTGTCTGCAGGGTTCAGAAAACTCTCGGATTTCATCAAAAATATCTTCATTTGTGTTCCGAAGTTGAACAAAGGTCTTATGGGTTTGGAACGACATAAAGATGAGTAATTAATGACAGAATTTTCATTTTTGGGATTGCCAAAACCACAGCGCTAAGAAATGTTTGAATACTGTCTAAATATTGCACAGTGACTTGCGTCAAAAGTCCAATTGAACAAAGTGAATAAAATGAAATTTAAATTGTTTTTATATTACAATATGTTTCTGTGAATTCTGTCATCCAATCTAACATTCCATTATCACTTTTAAAGGTTCTGCATAAACACAATTAAAATATATATAATGCATATATATTCAGGCAAGTATTGACTGAATCAGAATGGTTGGTCTGTGTTCTCAGGACAAGGGGATTTTTTTCATGAATTGTTGGACCAAGTTGTCACATTTATACCATTGCATATTTTTTTTACTTAAAATACCTGCTGATTTGTATTGACCTTAGTCAGGGCATGACCATATTTAATTTTTGACAGGAATGAAAATGAGTTTGTGAGTAACAGAAGTTTAATAGACTGTAGGCTACTGCTGTTTAACAACGTACCAATTGTTCAGCTAATTGTTCAAATGTCCTTCTGAAAAAACTTTAAGTAGACAAAAATGCCATAAAACAGTTTTGAAAGTTGTGAGATGTGAAAACTACATAATCTAGTACCTTTATATGGTGTGCGCTATTGTAAAGACCTAAAAACTCAAAATCACAAACTTCTCTACTATATAGTTGTAAAACAGTATGTGCCGAATGAAGTATGTCTGAATTCACAATACTTAATAAAGGGATGGTTCACCCAAAAATGAAAATTCTGTCATTAATTACTGACCCTCATGTCGTTCCAAACCCGTAAGACCTTCGTCTGTCTTCAGAGCACAAATTAAGCCTTCTTAGACAGCAAGGGTCCTACCACGTTAAAGGTACAGAAAGGTACCAAGAACATCAACAAAATAGTCCATGTGACATCAGTGGTTCAACCGTCATTTTATGAAGCAATAAGAATACTTTTTGTGCACAAAAAGCCTAAAATAACAGTTTTATTCAACAAGTCTACTCCACTGTGTCACCCTAGTGCGATTTTCGGAGAGGACCACAAAGTATGCGCAAGCTCTCAGATTTCATCAAAAATATCTTAATTTGTATTCTGAAGACAAACAACGATCTTACGGGTTTGGAACGACATGAGGGTGAGTAATTAATGACAGAATTTTCATTTTTGGGTGACCTATCCCTTTAAAAAGAAGGCAAAAATGTACCCAGACAACCTTCTACCTCTAGTGAGATTATTAAGTGTGCATATGGTGAACAATGAGGCCATGGAAGAGGAGTTGTGAATGTCACGCAATCATAACAACATGGCAAATAAGTAATAAGTGCATCCAGATTACATTCATACCCACATTCATACTACATAGAACATACTTCTTTGTAGTAGTCGCAAAGTAATTACTTATTCAAAATAAGTACTTACTTAAGAGAGTATGTCATTTTGTCTATCCCCCACAGCCTTGTTTTCATCTGTGTTAGGTTCAATATAGCATCTAACATAATTAGGCAGGTTTTCATTGTGAAAATAGTGTGTACTGTGTGACAACATGCCCCTCTGTCAGAGCACAAAAGGTTGGCAGCGAGTTATTAAAATTAAGTAATTCTTGCTTAAATAATATGTTCGCTAATATAATACTTTAAATGAGTTGATATGAGCAGAGCGAAAGTTAGAAAAGCTGCAAACTTCCTCAGGGACGTACCCTTTGCGGGGGCACGCGGTGTATTCCGCTGTCTTGATCATCCCACGTTCAGGGGGGAGAATACGAGCTACCCGTCTGACACGTGCGTTACGTCTCAGGGTTCCCCAAATCACTATCCAGAATTGGTCATGAGGACGTAGACTACCGGTTGTACGCATTTGCGTGCTCTCGGCGCACTTAGAGACTTCAAATCGAGTTACACTTGCATTGATTTCAAGAGGCTAATCAATCCTCTGCCGCTTTGACTGCTTTCCATTGACGTCTGTCTGAATAACTAAACGCATCTACTCGAGAGTGATTCAGCGACGCGATCCGCAAAGAGCCTGTCGACGTTCTGCGGGCTATATGATCCGAATGGGTTTTTTACAACAGCCGAATGGCTGTCGACATTTCTGCCGCATCAAACATAATTAGACTGCGATGTTCCGTTCTTGCTGGAAAACAGCGCGTCCGCACTGAAATGCTATACTGTGGTAATCAAAGGGTGAACGGCGCGCAAGGAATCACGACTCACGCTTTCACGCAGGATAATACAATAAATGCGGAGTTTTTGTTTAACATTCATTACACTTGAATCACCATACAGTACGGATATATTTTAACGAAAGCTTAATGAAAGTAAAAGCACGAATAAACTGACATGATATCATGCTTTTGTTCACGCTGCTTTTAGTAGACTAAGGGGTGCTGTAACACATCTGTGCTGTTACACCGTCTGTAACATATATGTTTTTGTGTTGAGTATCTCAAACTTTAATATAACATTTCTATATATAATTTAAATTGCTTACAAATACAGCTTATCCCAGAAATGTGTAAATTAGTAGGCTATTAAGTACAAAGAGGGCTGTTACCACCTGTAATACTGAAAACATAAAATGTGTTCATTTGTGGCACTACATCAAATTTACATGTTCAAAATTACTATTTTGAACAAAAACTGGTTCATAATTACTATCTCATTAATTTTAAACATTTTAATTCAAAATGGCAGTAAATAAATCAATAAATAAAATTTAAAAAGCAAAAGACTAAATGTGACTCTGGACCACAAAACCAGTCTTAAGTAGCACGGGTATATTTGTATCAATAGCCAAAAGTATATTGTATGGGTCAGAATGATCTATTTTTCTTTTATGCCAAAAATCATTAGGATATTAAGTAAAGATTATATTTCATTAAGATATTTTGTACATTTCCTACCGTAAATATATAAGAACTTAATTTTTGATTAGTAATATGCATTAGTAATACGCTAAGAAATTAATTTGGACAACTTTAAAGGTGATTTTCTTAGTATTTAGATATTTTGCACCCTCAGATTCCAGATTTTATTTGTCCTATCCTAACCAACCATACATCAATAGAAAACTTATTTATTAAGGTGTCAGATTATTTATAAATGACCAGTTTTGAGGTCCAAGGTCACAAATGTGTTTGTGTTTCTACCATAGTTTTGGTAAATGTGGCCCACTCTCACATTTTGTGCAATCATGAATCCAGTAGAAGTACATTGGAAAGTGCTACAACCTGACCAGTCATATTTTTTAATTCAATTTATTTAAATAGGTAAAAAGATTAGAGGATGCTATATATTGGTTGAAACAAGAGAACCTAACCATTCAGATGATAGTTGTCATTTATTATCTCAAATTATATGTTGTGTGGATGTTATATATTGGTTTAAACAAGGGAACCGGATGATTTAGATGATAGTTCTTGTCATTTAACATCCTTTCATTTATAAGATAGATTAAATACTTTTTTTTTTAATTTTATGTTATTGTGTTAGAGGCTTTCCAGGTCTCCCCCACATCAAAACCAGACCAGTATTTAATCATCATAAATGTATTTAGATACATTTTCAGTCTTGAGAGTTTAACTGGAAGGTTCAGAAGCAGGAGCAAGGATACACAGTCTATATATAATCATTCTGTGCCCGTTTAGCCGAGCATTATGAGAACCCAAACTCTCCTTGGTCTTTATAAATAGCAGCCCCGTTGACAAAATTCCGTCAATGACGTAGTGCACGCGCGTAGTTGAGTAGGTGATGCTTTTTAGTGAATGAGTCCCCCTCCCTCTCCAGCTTACTAGTACTATCAGATCTCTATAAAAAGCGCACGGTAGATGGAAAAGCGCTTGAGAGCTGCTTGTTTCTACCAGGAAAAAGAAGACAAGACGAGCGTGACGAGTGTAGACACTGGCCCATATGGAGACACTCTGGCGAGAAAGAACTTCTCATTACGCAGTAGCTACACAGAGCCATCCTACTGGAGCGCCAACATCTAATAGACAAGCTACCAGAAAACGGACAGCCGTCAGAAAATCGACTGCAGCTTGACGAGGACTCGAATATTTCAAGGTAAGAGTGATTTGACACTGTTTTTTTTGGAAACAGCCTGTTAATTCATTAGAAATGATCCGAATGTTGCCAAACACCGAAGTCTTAGAAGTTTTTGATTTCCAAGATAATATTTTTTATGCGTGCTTATTAAAAGATGTACGGCATATTGCAGACGACCTGAAACTTGCTGCAGTGTGACTCACTTTTTTCGCACGTGGGCAGCATGAAGACCCTTTAAGGAGAACAGTCTATTGGACAATGCTGTTTCAGTTGACTTGCTTTCACAAGTTAAATTAAAGAATATGTTTCAAAAAACAGTAGGGAATGAATTCGTGAAGCTAGGATGTGTATTATTGTTCATTATACAGCCGCCTCATTGTGTAGCTATCGACTTTTCGGGAATGACAGACAGAAATATGTTAAAAATACATCTTTTTTGGAATGTGTATATGTGTGTGTTTCTTCAAAAAATAAGTGTAATATTGAATATCGCTGTAGGAGAAGCATCTAATGTAATCTTCGCTGTAAACTCTCTGGTGAATGTGTGACACCGGGAGATTTCCGGTGGAGATGACTGTCGTCATTGTTGCCAAGTCCTGACAGAAAACACATTTCAATATTCATATAACATGTAAATGATTTCGTATAACAGCCTCGTATTATAGGAACGATTTCGTCTTCATCTGAGGAGAAGCAGAAACGCTCCCTCAGCTCTTAAAGTTCTCGTTTAAACAGACAGGTACTTAATTTACATTAAATAACGACGAACACATCAACTGTGTATTCTAAAACCGCCTAAAAACGCATATTTACAGACTAAGTCGCCTATAACTGCTAGACATGGCAACACTCCCGCTCTCCTTGCTTTCCTGTGCTCCGCTAACCATCCTATTATTTCTGCCGTTATATTCAGCAAAGTCGTGTCATTCGTTTTTTTGTTTTACCTCCTTCATTTCTCCCCTCTTGAGGGAAGGCTATGAATTTCCTTCCTACCTAACGTTTCCGTTCACCTTTTTTTCTACACAGATTCTGTGACGTGTATTCAGGCGTTGAAGTCAGGTCTGCGTCACTCTTGCGCATTTTGCAGATGATTCGTAGTCACCTACTGTAACCCTTTAAAGAGACAGTCCGCGCTCAGCTACAAACACACACACACACACACACACACACACACACACACAACGACTGCAGCACAGTCCTTTTATTTTTCGCGGGGGTGTTGAAAAAGGGAGTGGGCATCCGTTTTCATTCATTGATGACACCTTTAGTCATTCTCTGTAAATTAATGAATGCACAAAGGAATTAGCATAGCTGACGATACTAATGAGCAATATTTTAAGCCGAAACGAGTATACAAAATGTATTTTGTTTCTTAAAGGAACCGTGCACCCCAAAAATTTAAATTCTTTTAGTACTTACTCTCCCTCGTTTAGATTTTTTAAACATGTGGAGCTCAAAATGCAGAACATTCTATTTGGAACAGAAATGTAATGGGGATTGAGAGTGTAAGTTCTCACTTTTCATTTTAGGTAGTATATTTAACAGTTTTTTAAAGTCAGCACCTTGAAGCTCTCTATCAAATGAGATTTGAATACGTTTTATGAGTTAATACCATTTTAGTCTACTTCAAAATTTTACATTCAATTCAATGCCATTTCTTTGTAATTATTTGTGAAATTTACTGCGTGTACCACTTTATTTGTTATGTAATAGTGCATTTGGAAAAATTATTTGTAAATCAATTGATACTAGCCTAATCAGTCATATTTTTAACCACAATGCTGTGAAATATATAGGATTACTATATCAAAATGCCATTCAAGTAGAGTAAAGCTGTGCTTTCAGCACCATGGACAGCAGTTTCCTCCTTTCAGAACTGAATGCATTTAAGCCATCTAACACTGGGCTGCCTGTAAGTGTCACTAAGTATCAGGTAATATGTAGAGAATAAAACATAATTTCAGGAAATGGAATGACTTTCAAAGAGTTCAAGCCAGCATCTACGTCACTGACCCAGCAGCGAGGCTCACGGGAACGAGACTCAATGTTCTTGGCTTGGGCAAACCAATGCCCTTTTAATGAAATAACCTATCAGATTCGTTTTAGGTGTTCAATCAAACTTGTTTGAGTTCTGCTGTCTGTAACACTTCTTTTTAATTGCAGTAGCTGTTCTGTCTCTCCACGCGAGCTGAATTCTTCTCGCTCTTGAGTCTTTACCGGCATGCCAGCACTTCATGACCTTGGCTCTAGACTGCTTACTGCTTATGGAGTCCAACAGTACAGTAACAGTCTACAGTCATGGCTACTGAAGTCTGGCTCCAGCATCACAAGCGCACAACACTAACACAGAATCGTTTTAGCCTTTCATCTGCGATTGAAATGCGCAGAAATACTCGGCTGTGACGGCAAACTGTTGTGTATGTCTGAGCCTGTATTGGGGGAGTCCTGTGCTATGGAGGCATGGCGTTTCATCTAACGAGCCAATAGGACGGCACTATTTCCAGTTACCATGCCAACACCCCCTCATCCCTACCTCTGCTGTCTCCATGGTGACCGTGGCTTTAGATTGTTACTGTAGCGATGGCACGTGGTAACAGTCTACAGCCATGGTCGCCAAGGGGCAGCGACAACCGGAAGCGTGAGAAATGATTGCGACTAGAATTGCGTGAAACCAGAGGTGAGGTGAGTGAAGTAGCACTTACAGAATGATTTGATTCCGGAAAGTAGGTCAAAGTCTGACTTTATTTATTTATATCTTCTGAAACTCTATTGAAGACTCTTTCAGGCGACGTGAAAGCAAACTTGTTTTTCACAGTCTGAAGCATCAAAGTTGAACTTCTTGATTTAAGAGCGGAAACTTTATTCTTTTGCACAACATTGTAATTGATTCATGTACTGTACCCGAATATACAATTATTTCTCTCCTAATGTTTTCCTGATGATTCAGTTTGTTCCCTGATGGCCAAGTGATTCATTCTAATGTGGAGTGCCAGTGATTGCTCCTTTTTTTCCAGACAATTTCCTGTGGAACAGGGAGAAGCAGTTTCAATTAGGGTAGAGTGACAGAATATGTTTAATGTGTAACTGATGAAAGCCATGCATTTTCTTTTTACCGCTTGCAGTGACATCTGAGACAGCAGGGCAGGTGTTTCACTGAATTCAGTGAGTAATTAGCATTGTCTTGTTTAAATGTATTTTGAGCTGCAGCAATTTTCATTGGTGTGCAATAGAATATGGCCCAAGTGTTAAATCATATTCCAGTTTAACAGTCACACATCGCCCTCTGGAGGAGAAAGTTTGTAGTTGCGGAAAATAATCTGTGGGCGGGTGTTGTGTGTGGTACTGTTAATGTAATAGAACGACTTTATAATTTATAAAAAAATGTGCATATGAAAATTTAAGTAAATAAAATATCAACATCTAAAGACAATGTCCCCTGTTTTGGTTTTAATATTTTAAATAATGCTAGTTTTTAATGATTAAATATTTTTTAGCCAGGGTTGTCTTTTTTTAAGCATTTTTGGATCAGGAGTCCAGGTTACAAAAAAACAAAACAAAAACAACAACAACAACAATAAAGCCACTTCCTATACATAAATTTGATTTCATTAAAATATTTTCTATATTTATTTGCATTTTTGAAAATTATTATCTATAGCTGCTGAACCTTATAGAATGTAATTGCCTTTTGTAAGCTAAACTTGTGCCTGTCCTAAATATTGACATTTTTTATTTACATTTTTCATAAGTTAAATTAAATTAAATTAAATTAAATATTTTTGCCCAGGGTTATCTAAATTTTTAAGCATTTTTGGATCATGTGTCCAAGGTAAAAACAAACAAACAACAACAAAAAAGAATAATTACATTTTTACGTTTATCAGACAACAATAAAGCCACTTCTTATACATAAATTTGATTTAAAAAATCCTATATTCTTCTGCTATTCTTCAAATCTTTGCCCAGGGTTATCTAAAATTTTAAGCATTTCTGGATCACAAGTCCAGGTTACAAAAACAACAACAACAACAACAACAAAAAAGCCACTTCCTATAGGCTACATAAATTTAATTTTAAAATATTTTCTATATTCTTCTGCATTTTTGAAAATTATTATCTATAGCTGCTGAACCTTATAGAATGTAATTGCCTTTTGTAAGCTAAACTTGTGTCTGTCCTAAATATTGACATTTTTTATTTAACTTTTTTAAATTAAATTAAATTAAATTAAATATTTTTGCCCAGGGTTATCTAAATTGTTAAGAATTTTTGGATCATGTGTCCAAGGTAAAAACAAACAAACAAACAACAAAAAAATAATAATTACAGTTTTATGTTTATCACACAATAATAAAGCCACTTCTTCTGAATTTGAGACAGTCCTAAATATTTTACAATTTTTACTTTTTTTTATTAATTTCTCTTTTTTGCTCAGGGTTATCTAAATTTTTAATCATTTTTGGAACATGGGTCCAAGTCAAAAAAAAAAAGAAAAAAAGATTAATGCATCAAAACCATGTTGATCATTACATTTTTTTATAATTTAGCAGACAACAATAAAGCCACTTCCTACACATACATTTGAATAAGAATACTTTTTCCTCTATTCCTCTGCATTTTATTAAATCATTTTCTAGCTTTTGAAACTTACTGAATAATGTTGCCTTTTGTATGATAAACTTATGACAGTCACAAAAATGAACTAATCTATACTAAAACATGTTGCCTCATGAATGCTAAACTTGTGACATTCGCACACTTGTGATATGTTGATCTTCCAAAACAAAGTGAATATTTTGAAACAAAGTGATGTGAGGTCGATAGAGACTCTTTTCCCTACAAGTAAGAGACCATGTGCTGATACTTGAACCTCAGCACATAAACTCTTACTGTTCAGGGCTAAGGGCATCGTACAGGGATGAACACGCACACACAAACACACAATGATTCACAGCCACTCCAAGAATGATTAATTACACATTCAGCCTCTAAAAGAAGATAAACTTGTAGTGTCAGACCTTGAAGCAGAAAAGCAGTAAAAACAATGTAAGACATAATTAGCAACATGTTTTGCTCTATTAAAAATTTAAATTCTGTATTTTTATCTTATTTAAAGTTTTTTTTAGATCAATAAGGCAAAGAAAAATCTGAAAAGATTTTTCAAATCTGACAGTGATTTGAAATGGAAAATATAGTCTGTGATTTATCAGCTCCACTTCTAATTGACCCAAACGTGCCCCTGTAACAGCTAGACGCACAAGAAGGAACAGCCAAACCACAAGAATTTGAAGGTCCAGATCAAAGCATTTCCTCTTCAACAAAACCTCGTAGGTCTTACCAGTGATAGCACACAGTGTTCCTGCAGCTCAGAAAGAAATAAAGACAGAAAGAAAGACAGAAAGAAGACGTGAGTTTGGGAAGTTGAGAAGTCAGGAAACGAACTTTGGCTTATGATACGTTCTGTCCACATAAACAGGAAAACCATGAAGTGGCAGGACTGTGTGTTTGGATCAGAAAATAAATAATAAGTAACTCAAACCACACTCTGCTGGACGAATTCCTAAATTCCTGCTTATAAGACACAGCCTGACCCTCTAAAAGAAAAAAAAAAAACCCTACATAGCAACAAAACAATCCCTCATCATCCCCTAACCTCAGAACATTAAACAACTGTAAATGGAAAAATCCTTCGTTCTTTATCCCGTCTTACTCTTGTTTGTAAATACGGAGCATGTGCATGATCACAATGACATCAGAGTGACATCATAGTTGTTCTTTAGGTTAAATAACCTCCTTGGGAAACTCCCTTCACTCGCTCTGTCACTGCTGAGATCTGATTGGTCAGTTCGGCCACACCAGCAAAACAGTGTCTTCACAGTGACCTCTTCACCATAACAAAATTTCCTGGAATTGACCTTCATTTGCTCTTCAGGGAAACCTCATAAGTATCTTTCAGTCGTCTTCAAATATTAAAGATTTTTGATCCGCTCTAAAGCAACATAAATTTTATCATGTTATTATAATGGCTTTAGCTAGCCTGTGAATAAATTCACAGACAGACATACATACATTTGTATATATAAGATTTATGCAGTAGGCTACAGAAACTATTATAATAAACAAAAAACATCTTTGAAATACATACATGATTCCAACATGTGACAAACTAGATACCCCAAATCATCACTGATTCAAACGCATCACTCCACAAAAATCTCCATAAAGATGTAGATTTCCAGTATGAAGGCAAAAATAAATGCACAAGTCCAGAAATAGTGTAATATAGTCCATACAGTCAGCTTACAGGATGAGACAAGGCAAAAGATTGTTTAACAGCGCAGGATGAATCTACCGAGTCGTACTACTCTTATAAAAACGTTGTAGCTCCGCCCACGCTCTCTAAACCACACCTTCTTCATTCCACAGGAAAAAAAAAACACCTCCTGTTAGTTTTAACACAGGTTGCTGGCATCCTTCTGCCTTCTACTATAGCCCACCAGAGTCAAAATATAGGCTGATACACCACTCACGTCTTTTTCCAGACTTTTCTTACACAACTCTGCCTTTCACCCCTGACCACTGCTGTTGTGTAAGACCATGGATTCCTGAGGCCAGGAGTCACGGAGCTGTTGTAAAACTTACTGGCAAGAGGGAGTTTCTGTGTTTCTCCTCTTCTCTTGTCTTCCATTTATCAAAACCATGTGTTCGAGTGGAGAAAGAGACACGTGGCACTGGGAAGGAAAGAACAGAAAAACAAAAAGAGAGGGGAAAAACAAACGAAGGGGGAAAAAGCTGTAAAATGTGATCACTGACTTGGTGCTGATAGCAAAATGTGTTAATAATGACATAATATTTCAAAATGTTTAGACATATTTACATAGAACAATTATAATAGTTATATAAAGCTAAATAGATATTAAACAATGAAATAATGACAGGAAAAAAGACCAGAAAGGGAGGAAACGAAGAGAGACAAAGGAGGAAGGGATCTCACATAGAAAAATAAATGGATGAAATTGCAACATTTTTTAAGCTGTTTGTATAGATTACACAAAAATGAAAATTCTGTCATTAATTACTCACCCTCATGTCGTTACAAAACCTGAAAGACCTGTAAGGACATTGTCAAAATAGTATTGTAGTATATACAATAGTATAATAGTATAGGATTTCATCAAAAATATCTTAATCTGTATTCTGAAAATGAACGAAGTCTCTTACGGGTTTAGAACGACATGAGGGTGAGTAATTAATGACAGAATTTTTATTTTTGGATTCCTTGTTGTGCCTTTTAGGACCAAAACAACACAGAGCCCCTAAAGGGAAAATGGGAGGGAGATTTTTAACGTTTTTGCATTTGCTCACAAAACCGTATTCTCCTGAAAAACTGAGAAATGTATTTGCCCACAAAACATTTAAGAGAAAGCAAAAGATTTACGAGCAAAGTTTCTTAGTGGACTGCAAAAATGTTGTGAGAGATCTTTGAGGTTTGCGAGCAAATGCAAAACATTAAAATTTAACTTTTCCTCCCATCCGATTTCATCTGAAGATTTTACTCAGATTTGTCTTATTTTAATGCCTTTAGCTAGCATAGAGTACTTTTTTTCTGAGTGAAAAGTTTCTTAGAGGAAGGCAAAAGCATTGAAATATACAGTTGAGGTCAAAAGTTTATATCCCCCTTTCAGAATCATTAAAAATAAGAGTGATCACACAAAATGCATGTTATTGTTTATTTAGTACTGACCTGAATAAGATATTTACATAGTCCACAAGATAAAATAATAGTTGAATTCATAAAAATGACCCCGTTCAAAAGTTTACATACACTTGATTCTTAATACTGTGTTGTTACCTCAATGATCCACAGCTGTGTTTTTTTGTTTAGTGAGTTGTTCGTGAGTCCCTTGTTTGTTCTGAACAGTTAAACTGCTCGCTGTTTATCAGAAAAATCCTTCAGGTCCCACAAATTCTTTGGTTTTCCAGCATTTTTGTGTATTTGAACCCCTTCCAACAATGACTGTGTGATTTTGAGATCCAACTTTTCAAACTGAGGACAAATGAGGGACTCATATGTAACTATTACAGGTTCAAACGCTCACTGATGCGTCAGAAGGAAACACAATGCATTAAGAGCCTGGGGGTGAAAACTTTGTCAATTGAAAGATTAAGGTAAATTTAACTTATTTTGTCTTCGGAGAAACATGTAAGTATCTTTCTGTAGTCTCTGAAGGGCAGTACTAAATGAAAAAAAAATATATGATAGTTAGGCAAAATAAGAAAAAGGTACACATCTCATTTCTGTTTAAGAGTTTTCCCTCCCGGTTATGTGAAAAGATGGATCTCAAAATCACACAGTCATTGTTGGAAAGAGTTCAAATACACAAAAATGCTGGAATACCAAAGAATTTGTGGGACCTTTCTGAGAATTTCTGAGGAACAGCAGGCAGTTTAACTGTTCAGGACAAAGAGCGGACTCATGAACAACTATCACTAAACAAAAAAACACAGCTGTGGATCATTCAGGTAACAACACAGTATTAAGAATCAAGTGTATGTAAACTTTTGAACTGGGTATTTTTTTTTTATAAATGCAACTATTATTTTCTCTTGTGGACTATATGTAAACATGTTTTATGTGAAATATCTTATTCAGGTCAGTACTAAATAAAGAATAACATGCATTTTGTATGATCTCTTATATTTTGGTAAAATAATCAACATTTTTAATGATTCTGAAAGGGGGATGTAAACTTTTGACTTTAACTGTCATTTTCCTCATCACCATGTCTCTTTAGTGGCTCTGCACCTTTTCATAATATGCTTATTCGAGTAAACAAACTCTAATATAAACTACAGTCTTGATCCTAAAACTAAGCATGCAATACACCAGGCTTTTGTTATGATAAATGTTTATTTGTATCTCTGTCCTCATTGTATTGCATTTCATGTTTTGACTTCAACAATATAAACTACAGCCTTGATCCATAAACTAAGCATTTAAGTATTATCATACTAAAACATATTATTGGTAGATATAGAGACAACTGGATTTTAAAAGCATATTAAATTAGTCTGCTATATATTCTGAAAGGGGGATGTAAACTTTTGACTTCATCTGTCATTCAACTGGACCAAAAAAAAAAAATCAGATTTTAAGTAGAGAGGAGATGGAGATGGATTACCTAAACAGAAAATAGTTGCCCTTGGGGCATTTTCAGGTATTAATGGGACATTCACAATGTGCACAATGAAGCCACAAATGCATAGTTGTAAAGTAGCCAGGATCAGTTTTGAGTTTTTGTTAGGATTCATTAATATACATATATTAGATATAGTGTGGGCTGCTTCGGGAAATAAATCACAGCCTAATATCTGAGCTGTTGTACAGAGCTGTTTTATTACCATTTACAAGAATATGAGAGAGGTGTAGCCAGGGAGAGTGGGAAAAAAGAGATTAGGTCATTTGAAGGCAGGGGAAGGTGCATGGACGCTCTGGCTACACTGGAAAGAATGAGTGAGAATAGAGGAGTGCTTCCCACAAACATCTGGAAATCATCACGAATGCAATCCTGGGCCGTCAAACTCCCTTTAAGCTACACGAGAACACAGAGTTCCCAATCTGCCTGTGAGCCCGCACAAACACACACTGACAGAGAGAGAAATCAAAATGATAAACAGCTGCGGGGGAAGAACACTCGCTAACGCCCCCACTGGAAACTGAAGGTACTGCATGCGTCAACACTACACTCAAATTACATACAGAAAATCCACCCACATGAATTACATCACATTCATCATCCAGAACAGTAAAATAATGATGAACATAACCTGCTTTAACTCCACAAGATTTACTGTATAATATTTAATCCGCAAATGTCTGTTAAAATGTGAGTATCAAATGCAATACACCAGGCTTTTGTTTTGATGAATGTTTATTTGTGTCTCTGTCATCATTGTATTGCATTGCATTTTATGTTTTGACTCCAACAATATAAACTACAGTCTTGACCCATAAACTAAGCATTTAAGTATTATCTTACTAAGACATATTATTGGCAGATATAGAGACAACTGGATTTTAAAAGCATATTAAATTAGTCTGCTATATATACTGTTATAAATATTTAATTTATTAACATTACAAGCTATTAGAATTTCAGCGTTTTGGCCATATAAATATCAGCAACTGCATCAAATTGCATATTTTTGCTCGTTTTGGGCCTCTGAATAAATGTGAGGTGTTTTTTCCTTCTCAAGAATGAGCTCAATGTATCAAATATGATACTCAACAACAACAAAAAGCTTTTTTTTTGGTCTAAAGGTTCAATAAACTGTTCTGGTAATTAAAAAAGAAAAAATAATAAAATTAAAAGTTTGTCTGCAACTGTGTGTTTGGTGTATATTTATATGTATATATTAGTGCTGTCAAGTCAATTAATTGCAGTTAATCGCATCCAAAATAAAAGTTTGTGTTTACATAATATATACATGTGTGCTGTGTGTATTTATATGTATATTTAGTGCTGTCTAATGAATTAATCATGATTAATCGCATCCAGAATAAAGTTTGTTTACATGTGTGTGTACTGTGTATGTTTAGACATATATATTTAAAAAAAAGGAATATAACTATATATAATATAAATCACAGATAAATATGTATATATACGTAAATATTTCCTAAATATGCACATTTATGTGTGTGTATTTATATATATATATATATATATATATATAAATATACACAGTACACACATAATGTACATTATGTAAACACAAACTTTCATTTTGGATGCAAATAATCATGATTAATTGATTTGACAGCCCTAGTATATATAAATAAACACTCATGTATATATTTAAAAATATTTACAATATTTCTATATTATTTATATTATATATAAATATATATTACATTACATATTTTTTACATATATTTATATATGTATAAAAATATGTACTGCACACACATATAGTATGTATACACAAACTTTTATTTTGGATAAGATTAATCGCGATTAATCGTTTTGACAGCATTAATATATACAAATAAATATACACAGTACACAAATATACTGTACATCATGTAAACACAAACTTTCATTTTGGATGCGAAAATAATCACGATTAATCAATCTGACAGCACTAGAATATGTATGTGTGTATATATATATATATTTAAAAATATTTACATATATATTTTATATATGATTTATATTATATATAAATAAATATATATAACATATTTTTAAAATACATTTATATATACATATAAATATACACAATACACACAAAGTATGTAAACAAACTTTCATTTTGGATGCGAATAATCACAATTAATCAATCTGATAGCACCAGTATGTATTAATACACATACATAACATGTATATATTTGCAAATATTTACATGTATATATGTATGTGTGTGTGTTCATATAAACATAAATATACACAGTACACACACACACACACACACACACACACATATATTATGTAAACAATGTGATTGAATGCGATTATTGATTTGACAGCACTTACTTTTACAATTCTATTTAATAAATTCCAAGTACAAATATTATATTCAATATTAGATTTAATATTTAATATCATGTATTAATATTACTTTCTGTGGCAAACAACTCCACAGGCTCCAGAGTCTAACTTGTTTTGAACCCCCAAATAGACTTTGCCAAGCAAAAAAGCTGGACAACAAATGAAACAGCACTGCACACTTGTGAAAGTTCTTTATTCAAGTAACCATTTCCCTGAGAACAGTGTAAAACATCTTTTTATTGACCAGTCAGTTTCCAAGGCTTTTATAATGTAGCTGTATTTCAAGTAGTACATTTAATGTAGACTTGATTTATTCCAGGAACTCTCAAATACTCTTTTATCATCTCACTGAAACTTCTTAAGGAAGTCTTGGTATGTCTGTCTGTGCGAAGATGTCGCTGGAACAAAGTGTCCACCAGGATGAATGAGGATTTGAGCTCCATCAAACGCTGGCAGCAGATCACGGCTCATCTCCTCTGGAATTACACGGTCATCCTGTCCAAACACGTGCAGAGAGGGGATTGTTATCGCTGGCCCTTCGTAAAACCGCCGATGCTGGGAACAGGCACTGCGGAATCCGGCAACCAGGACGGCAAAGCGGAAATTGAAATCATCCTCTAGTTTTTGTTCTTGCACGGCACACAACATAGCCACCAGGGCGGCACCTTGACTAAAGCCCAGGATGCCATCGAAGGGGCCGAGATCCTTCACTGCAGTTTTCACAGTCTCTATACTCTCTTCCAGACCCAGGCTGCTCTCACACTCCTGCTGGGCGTTGAAACTTCGTGCCTGGACATCAGAGAACCACCAGCCCTTCTGGTCCTCATCACCACCACTGGCCATCTTCTCATTCTCTTGATTGCTGGCTGATTGCATTAACAAAGTAATAAGATCAAACTCAAAAATGACAAGTTTAAATGTACATATGATACTAGGCAACCCATTAGATTTTGAGGCAGATTATACTTACTTTCGTTTTTAATTGTAGGAACTTGGTGTGGTGCACTAATATACACTAGCTCCACTTGTTTCTTTAACAGTTTGCGTAAAGCTCCAGTCTTCTCTCTAAAAGAGTTCCCATTCTGTCGATAACCGTGAATACAGAGAATTCGTAGAGGAACTGCAGTTTTAGACATTATTAATGATTTGTCAAAGCTGTTTTCGGGTTTTTATTCTCCAAACTCGAAACAAGACTTACTACACACACAAGCAAACAGGGACAAGCTGACGCAACACTAGTTATATTCTGCTATGTTGTTTTTATAAATAAAATAACATCCGAAATGCTAAAAAGATACTACATTTGACATGTTTCCTTCTTGTGCGACTGGTCTGTCACCGTGTTGAAACATGACGAATCAAGAGTTCCGTCCAGGCGAATATTATTTGCAAATTGTTTACAAAACTCCCTGAGTACAAACTAATATTAAAGCTATTTTATAAAACGCGCTTTTATATTTTTGTTCTTTAAAAGTTTCGTAAATCTCTAGGTGTGCATTCCATAAATTGTACATTATAGTTTCTCACAAATGAAAACAGAAATGTAGTTCCGAATTTAAACGCTAGGGGGCAAGCTTTCTCTGTAGAAATGCGCGGCGTTCTCAGCGGCTCATATAACGTTTGCTGCTCTAAGAAAACAAATGTCTTTTTGAGAAATGATTGCAAAAAATTGTTTTACCCATTTCATTTAATTCCCAATAAATACACTAATTTAAGGCTCTCGGTGCACTGAGTATAATAGTAGCCCACTGACATCAGACAGTACAAAAGCAGACATTTTATCTAAATGTATGTCTAAAGAGTAAAGATATCACTGCATTTAATTAGAAGAAAAATAATTAAAACAACCAAAGAGACAATACATAATTTCTGTGCGTTTATGCAATTACGCAAAATGACTTGGGGATTCTGTGTTTCCCACATTACCAAATGTTTGTATAAGACGAAATGTAAAAAACATGCCTGCAAGCACTCAAGGAATGTAAATAACTACACGAAAAGTTTTATGAATATGAATCTGTATGCATTCAGTATTTCATGCTATCCTGGAGGGGAAAGTTCTTAATTTGGTGAGATGATTATTTCTCTCTGTTGATCTCGGTGAGTTTTCTGGATGATTGTGCCTCCTGAGCACTTGACAATTAATCTAAAAATGAGCAGGAACCCTGGAGGCCTGATGCCTCTAATACTTAATACACACCATAAAGTTTATCTGTATAATACTGCTGATCCCAGACCAGTTCTGCAAGTTCTATCGAGACAGACAGACAGATAGATAGCAGAATGACAGATGGATGGTAGACAGATAGTAGAATGAAAGATAAAGTGATAGACAGATTAATAGACAACAACGATAGAATGATAGACTGAACGGCAGACAATAATCAGAAAGATAGATAGATATATAGATAGATAGACAGATGGATAGATGGATAGATAGATAGACAGATCAACAGAACGATAGACAGTGATAGAAAATAAACAGAATCATCGATAAAACAATAGATAAGTAGATAAAATTATAGACAGAACGATAGAATGATAGAACGAAAGAAAGATAGAACAATAGATAGATAGATAGATAGATACATAGACAGATATTGTGATAGATTAAATGACAGAAGATAAACAGAGCGATAGATAGAACGATATAGAACAATTGATAGATAGATTAAACGACAGAAGATAAACAGAACAATAGACAAAACAATAGATAGATATAGATAGATAGACAGGTAGATAGATAGATAGACAGACAGATAGATAAATAGTGATCACTCACTGATCAGAGCTACACTAGATGGGACAGACATCCAACAGAAGCCCTACACACAGAATTCTGCAAAATGATTTTAAAATTACAAAGGAGAACACCCAACAACGCATGTAGGGCAGAGTTAGGCCGATTCCCATTGATCATCAATATACAAAAAAGATCCCTCAAATTCTGTATGCATCTAAAATCGAGTCCCACAGAATCTCTACATTTTAAAGTGCTACAAACTCAAGAACTGAACCCCGAGAAAAGTTCCCTAAGTCAGCTGGTTCTGCGACTTACTAACCTGACTAACTCTACTAACTTTAAGCAGTCTCAGACCAGCACTGCATCTCACTCAAACATCAAAATAAATCAAATTATCAAACAATCTAAAAATATATATCTGGAACATTGGGATCAAGAAACTAAAACACAAAGTAAATTACAATTATATCGAACTATAAAATCAAATTAGGAATTGGAAGGATACCTCCAAAGTATCAGAGACACTAAGCAGAGACAAATCCTGACCAAGTACAGGCTCAGTGAGCACAGTCTAGCCGTTGAAACCGGCAGACACAAAAAGAGCTGGTTACCCAGAGAGGAAAGAGTGTGTGCTCACTGCAAGACAGGAGAGATTGAGACAGAGGTGCACTTCCTCCTTCACTGCCATAAATTCAAATCAATAAGAGACTTATATGTAAAAAAATTTACAAACATCATAAAGAACTTTAGAGGCATGACTGAAGAAGAACAAATAAAGATAATTTTAGGAGAGGGACAGACAGCAGCACTGGCTGCAAGATATGTGTGGATGTGCCACAGCCTGAGAGACAGCAGGTGAATGTGTATAATATGTGTATAATGTGTGTATTATGTCTGACCCCTATTGTCTACCACAGTGATCCTCAGTATGTGCGTGTTTACATGTTAAATACTGTGGTATGAAATATTCACGTTCTATTTTGTTACACTGTTCAATTTAAATTGTTATAATGAATTTTTATTTTTATTATTATTTTTTTTTCTCCTCTTTCTCCTATTATTTACATCTTCTCATTGTTATTATTGTTATTATTATGTTCCTCCACATATATTCAAAGCTTTGGCAATATTGTATTTTTAGTCATGCCAATAAAGCAATTTTGAATTTGAATTTAAATAGATAGACAGACAGATAGATAGAGAGATAGATAGATAGACAGACAGATTAAACAACAGAAGATAAACAACGACAGAACGATATAGAACGATAGATACAATGATAGACTGATGATAGATAGACGGATAGATAGATAGATATAGATAGATAGATAGATAGATAGATTGAACGACAGAAGATAAACAGAACGATAGATAGATTGAACAACAGAAGATAAACAGAACGATAGATAGACAGATAGATAGATAGACAGAAAGACAGATAGAACGACAGAAGATAAACAGAACGTTAGAACGATAGATAGATAGATTGAATGACAGAAGATAAACAGAACAATAGAACGACAGAACGATAGACAGATGATAGACAGACAGATAGATAGATAGATAGATAGACGGATTAAACGACAGAAGAAGAACACAACGATAGAACGAATGATCGATGATAGACAGAGATTAAATGACAAGATAAACAACGATAGATAGAATGATAGAACGCTAGAACGATAGTTTGAACAACAGAAGATAAAGAGAACAATAGAACAATAGATACAATGATAGATAGATAGATAGATAGATCAACAAAAGATAAACAGAACGTTAGAACAATAGATAGATAGATTGAATGACAGAAGATAGAACAATAGAACGACAGACAATAGACAGATGAAGATAGACAGACAGATAGATAGATAGACAGATTAAACGACAGAAGAAAAACAGAACGATAGAACAAATGATCGATGATAGACAGAGATTAAATGACAAGATAAACAATGATAGATAGAATGATAGAACGCTAGAACAATAGTTTGAACGACAGAAGATTAACAGAACAATAGAACGATAGATACAATGATAGATAGATAGATCGACAGAAGATAAACAGAACGTTAGAACGAATGATCGATGATAGATTAAATGACAAGATAAACAACGATAGATAGAATGATACAGAACGCTAGAACGATAGTTTGAACGACAGAAGATAAACAACGATAGAATGATAGATACAATGATAGATAGATTGATGATAGATAGATGAACTGAATGATATAAGATAAACAGATAGATAGATAGTGATAGAGTGATAGACAGATTAAACGACAGAAGATAAACAGAGCGATAGACAGAACAATAGATAGAACGAATGATCGATAGATCGATAGATAGATATTGATTGGTTGCCAAGTACATGAACATATTCTTTTTCATAAATGTTTATTGTTTTTGCAAGTGCATCTCATCCTTGAAATGACTGAATATTTCCTCCATGTGCTGTGTCGAGCACAGGCAGCAGAAACCAGCACCAAGCATATGCTTCAAGCTATAATTAAGGGAGGTTTGGTGGCAATCCAGCATGTTAACTTAAATGAATATCTGTACGAGAAAGAGAAGTTTAATTAATGAGATTCTCTCTGTCTAATTTAATGTCTTGTCTGTGCATATTGAGTATATGCTAACCAAATTCCCAGTCGTTCCCTACGGACACTCTATACCTCACTCTCCATATTAACACATTTACTTAAACACATCCAAAGCTATTTTCCCAGTGCGAAGAATTTTATTGCACATTAAATGGTGCCGTTTACTCTTCCAAGGGACTTCCTATATCAACCAACGTCTCGTTTGCACCCGTTCATTACCTTTTAGTTTCTCCGTCCTCTGTCTCTGGCCTCGCTTTTTAATATTCACTATGATCAAGCAGTGAGATGAGTCACAAATGAGACCAAATAAATAAAACAGGCCCTAAGGCCAACCTTCCTTTCAGCACTGTTTAAGTGATTTATTTTCAAATGCGGCTTGTTAGCGGCAGGTGAGGGTGCTCCATTCTCACCCTTTGCAGCAGGAAGTAACCCCTGCAGGAACGCCAGTGTGGAATACAGATGAGATGAAGCATAAATCCACAGAAACACACACCAAACAGGAGCGCGAGCACATTTGCGCCCACAATTGGTCACAAGCAAGCGCAGGCACGGTCATTTAACAAGTAGACCGCTGGATCAGAATGACATGGATTGCATCAGTATTGGGATGAGTAACCGTGTCAGTGGCACCCATAGAATTGGGTAAACAAACAACAACAGATGCTTTACAGAAACGGTGTGCAAAATGAAACTCTTTAAAATGAATGTCAGGGAAAAGACAGCGTAATTGTTACAAAAATGATGTTTGTGCACCTAAGAATAAAACTAAATATTATTTATATACTGGCTTTTATATGAGGTCAATTTTTGCAACCCTGTTGAAAAAGTTGGGATTTTTTTGTGATTAATTTTTTTTTTATATATAAATAAATATATTTTAAAAAAATCAACGGTTTTAAATATGGCATATAAAACATATGTTTCCTATATTTAATTTAATTTAATTTAATTTAATTAGAGCAACTCTGGCAACAAAGTTTGAGAAGCATGTGTAAAATAGAGAAAAAATATTTGTAATTATTTTTAACAAATTTAACCATTTATTTCATACAATTAAAAAAATATCAGTTATCAACTATTTACATTAAATAACAAATAAATTACTTTTTATAATTTTAATTGCTGCATAAATGAAAGGAACAGTTCACCCAAAAAAAATTCCTGAAAATGTATTAACCTTTTTTGCTCATCCATGATGTAAACAAATTTGTTTCTTAATCAAAATAGATGAGAATCTGCAGTGAATTTTATTTTATTTTATTTTATTTATTAGAGCAACTCTGGCAACAAAAGTTGAGAAGCATTTTTGTAAATATTTGAAAATAAAATTAAGAAAATAATTTCCTACAATTAAAAGAATATCAGTTATCAACTAATTAAATTAAACAAAAATAAATGACATTGTAATATTTCAATTGCTTAAATTAATTTGTCTCTTAATCAGAACAGATTGGAAAAGATTCGGCATTACATCACTTGCTCACCAACAGATTTTTATTTTATTTTATTTTATTTTATTTTTTTATTTTAGCAACTTTGGCACCGAAGTTTGAGAAGCATTTGTGTAAAATTGAGAAAATAAATTATTTTTAATTATTTTTAATATAACAGTTTATTTCCTGCAATTAAAAGAATATCAGTTATCAAATAATAAAATAAAATAAAAATAATTTTTAATTGCTGAAATGCATTTGTTTCTTAATCAAAATCAAATAAGATTCAGCATTACATCACTTGCTCACTAATGAATTCTCTGCAGTGAATTTTAATTTAATTTAATTTAATTATTTCATTTTATTTTATTTATTATTTATTTTTATTTATTTGATTTTATTTGATTTTTTAGAGCAACTCTGACAACAAAGTTTGCAAGTGAATGGGTGCTGTCAGAATGAGAGTCCAAACAGCTCATAAAAACATCACAGTAATCCACAACATGACTCCAGTCCATTGTTTTTAACTTCAAACTGTCACTTCCGGCTCAAATACCAGTCTTTTATCCATAATATTGCTTCTCTTCTGAATCAGGAGTGAAATATGCACAGATCTAGCAACGTTTACAAGCAAAACAGTCCAAAGCTGTTCTGAACAAAATAGGTCTTTTTTTTGTTTTTTTTTTAAACCTGCGGAAGCACTATTAAGGATTATGGACTCATATTTTGGCCAGAAGTGACGGCCTAAAGTTAAAATCCAATAGCACATGCCTAAATGACACGCATGTGAACTTTGAATAGCTTTAATATCATATATCATGACACTCCACACATATCAAGTTATAAATTGTCCATTCCCTTACAATATTGACACATTAATGCAGTTAAAGTGCATTATAGGGAATATAGGGATATCATATATCAGGTAATGTGTCAGTAGAGAGAGAAGGACATTATGGAACTGAATGCAGGAGAGGGAAGTATAACGTATTAATATCCCAGTTCCAGTTGAATATGAGCTGTAGAACTGTTCTTTTGCAATAGTGATATATCATAGATCATAACCAGCAAATCTGTCATTTGTATGTTGTTGTAACTTCATAAGCGCAGCACAATCACAAAGCCTCTTTATCATAAACCATATCAAAAAGCCATATCATCTTTGAGCTTTAAAGCATGGATGCATTCTCTTTCATACATACACATCAGCAACGGTGTAGGTTTGCCGCCGAAATATCGCAGCATGCTACCTGTAATACTCTGCTCACAAAAAGCTGGGATTTGCTTCTGCTTCTTGCTTGTTTGCATTGTAGCCATCATTGTGGGTGGGATGTGCCGATTCCCATTCCCTGCAGCTATTCTGACGAAATATTTCTGCCTCTGCTGAGTGACCTCTGTGTTTGCTCAGTTCACAAAGCTTTAGTGCAGTTTATCAGTAGCGTTTCACGCAATAAAATTTGAACAATTTGTGCCACAGACCATCGATAAACATAACAAAAGCAGTCTGGCCACATCATTGTGGTTTGCTGTTGTAAGTGCATTACCGTAAATACCGTACCCATTTTATTGTCTGTAATAATTGATAGCATACCACAAATGTCCATAGGCCTTAAAGGAATAGTTCACACCAAAATGAACTTTTTAAAGCAGCTATTGAAGCTTATTTCTGCCATGGAATAAAAAAAAGGTAATTGGAACTTTTTAATCTCACAATTCAGATTTTTTTCCCCTTGTGATATATAAACTGAGAATTACAAGATATAAGGTTATAAATAAATCCTTTTTTTCCTGAATTATAATATATAAACAGAATTGTGAGATTTGTTTGTTGTTTATTGTATTGTATTGTATTGTCTTGTATATATATATATATATATATCTGCCACAGAATAAAAATTTAAAAAAGTTATCTTACGTTATCTTAGCAGCTTTTTATCTCACAAATTTTGACTTTTTTTGCTGAATTATTTTTCCTCACAATTCAGCCTTTTTCCACTGATATCTGAGTTTATATCTTGCAATTCTGTTTTTTAAACATGTCTGCCACACAATAAAAAAGATAATAGCAGCTTTCATCTTACAATTCTCTTTTTTTCCTCAGAATCGCGAGACATAAACTCGGAATCCTGACTTTTTTGCCTAGCATTTCTGACTTTTTTCTCTGATATCTGACTTTATATTGAGGAATTCCTATATATATATATATATATATATATTTCATATATTTCTGCCATATATCAGCTTTTTATCTCACAAATCTGATTTTTCTTCCGAACTATGATATATAAACTAAAGATATAAACTAAGCTAAAGCTTTTTAACTTTTTTTTTTTCGCAATTCTGACTTTTTTTTGTGTTATCTGAGTTTATATATATATATATATATATATATATTTTAAATGTATTTCTGCAACCGAATAAAAAAAATAGTAGCTTTATCTCTGACTTTTTTGTTTTTTAATTATGGTATATAAGCTCAGAATTGTGAGATATAAACTCAGAATCCTGACTTTTTCCCTTGGAATTCTGACTTTTTTCCTCTGATATCTGAGTTTGTATCTTGCAAATCTGTAGTTTTATTATTATTATTTTAAATATATATATATATATATATATATATATATATATATATATATATATATATACACATATATATACATATGCCATGCAATAAAAAAAGGATAATATCAGCTTTTATATAAGTTTATATCTTGCAATTTTTACAAAAATATATATATACTTCTGCCACAGAATAAAAAAGATATTTGAAATTCTAACTTACTTTCTCTGATATCTGAGTTTATATCTTGCAATTCAGCTTTTTAAATATTTCTGCCACAGAATATAAAATGAAAAATAATAGCTGCCTTTTACCTCACAATTATGACCTTTTTCTTTGAATTCTGATTTTGCATTTTGCAATTCAGTTTTTTCCCCTCTGAATTATGAATTTATATCTCACAGTTCTGATTTCTGAGTTTACATCTCGCAATTCTGTTTCTTCCCCACCACGGAATAAAACAAAAAAGGTAACTGACATTTTATCATGCAATCTGAACGTCTTTTCTTGCAATTGCGAGTATTTATATCTCACAACTATTTTTCAAGCTGATATCTCACAGTTCTGGATTCATATCTCACAATTCTGAGATATCTTGCATATCTTTATATCTTGCAATTCTAAAAAAAAATAAAAATAAAAGAAAAGAATTACGAGAAAAAAGTCAAAATGTTTTAACTTTTTTATTTTTCTAATAAATTAGTTTTATATCTGCATTAGCTAAAAGATTATTGTGGATTATTTTTAATTTAAAGGAACAGTTTACACGAAAATGAAAACATTTTCATAATTTACTCACCATTGTGTCGTTCCAAACCCTGTATGACCTCTAGTATTCTTCTGTGGGACACAAAAGGAAACATAAATTATGCAGTTGTACTGGTACCGAACAAATCATTCTGACAGAATCATTCTGAATGGATTCCAAGATTCACACATAATTAGAGACTTTTTTTAAATGGATCATTTGTTTCATTGAAAACATGTAAATTCAAAGAGTATTCAATAACCAATAATATGCATACAGACATATAACTCATTGCTTGAGCATTTGAATAGTGCGACTCTGCTGTAAAGAATCTTGTCTGAATACATGGCAAGTGTGTTACACTGATAATTAGGACCATTTTTAAAGAGGACACGGCAATTAGCGCTAACCATTACACGGCTATTTATAGCGTAATATTCTGTCTGTGTTCAAAGAAGAATGACAGCGAAACTGGTGGTAAAGAAGAAAGGTGAAAAGGTTAAATGAATGAGACCTTTTTTGTTTTTATGACGGCACAATCCAGCGAGGGCAAAGACGGGTCAGAATGGATAAATGATCAATTTCGCAAGTAATTTTATCTGAGGTTTCTCTTCGTGAGCGTCGCTTATATTCCAGAATGTTATGTGGCCGTGAAATTGTGATGTGAGAGATGGTAAAGATCAGAATCATTGAACTGATTGAATGTTCAGACGTGTGAACAGAAGAGCAGAAATGAGCTTGGCTTGATCCAACATCAATTTGGTCAATTAGGTTGACTAACTAGAAATTGATTTAGCAGCTTAAATTTAGTCTTTCATCTTGTCTCGGGTCCCTACCTGAATTTAGTACATGCAAAGATCTTACCAATGTGACATTTAGCCAAGACCAATGTTGGAGCACAAACACCCTAGAGACTAGAAAAGTCAACATTAGGGGTGCATGATATTAAAATTCCCATGAAGCTGATAATTATTATGTAAATGAATGGAAATCACCATAAACATGAACACAAAATAAGTTGATACCAGTGTTATTTTAGTATCACTGAGATACTATCATAGATTTTATTAATATTTTATTCAGTTTTTGTTTTTATTTTCATATTTTCCATTTTCATTTTAGTTCTAGTTTTGTCTTTGTCATTTTAAAAGTTCAATAGTACTTTAATAGTACTGATCTGCTATTTAAACAACCTCTTCTTCTTCTTCTTGGAGCCAAAATTTTGTCTGTAGCTCCTCCCAAAACTTTAAAGCTACAACCACCAAACTCGGGTCAGACCTTCAGACTGTTCTGAAGTTAGTTCCTATATCGTTTCTATCTGATCTGGCTTACTGTTTTTGAAAGACTATCAAAACCATCAAAAATCTCACAGATTTTCATTAAGGGGGTGAAAACTTTGGTATAGTGGTATAGTGAGTGTATTTAAGCTGTCTTTTGCTATAGCAAAGCTTAACAACGCTCTACTGAAGAAAACAGCTAAAACCA
The DNA here is from genome assembly GCA_012976165.1 of Labeo catla. Taxonomy (NCBI): domain Eukaryota; kingdom Metazoa; phylum Chordata; class Actinopteri; order Cypriniformes; family Cyprinidae; genus Labeo; species Labeo catla. Next base: position 115,416 of record VONZ01000917.1, on the reverse strand, counting down.
GCCTAAGATGATTGGCTGCTTTGGCTGGTCTCCTAAGCTGGTTTTCAAGTGGTTTTGGACACTTTTGGCTGGTCTTAGCTGGTCAAAATGGAAGATCTGCTAAAAGACAGTGCAAGCGTAAACCAGCCTAAGACTACACAGCCATCTTAGGCTGATTTTAGGTGGGTTTTTTTGTTGTTGTTGTTGTTGTTAAATCCTCTGGTTTAGTGTTTTTGCAAAACAAACTGGTTTTAGATGTTATTTTTTTTAACTGGTTTTAACTGGTTTTTATAGCTTTTTTTTTTTTTTACTGAATGAGCCAGTTTTTAACTTAGCTGGTTTTAAGCTGGTTTTTACTAAATCTGCTTGTTTTAGCTGTTATTTTTGCAAAATCAGCTGGTTTTAGCTGTTTTTGCTAAAGGAGCTGTTTTTACCTGTTTTTTTTTTTTTACTGAATCAGCTGGTTTTAGCAGTTTTTAACTTATTTTTAACTGTTTTTCTTCTAAATCAGCTAGTTTCTAGCAAATTTTCACCTTTTACTGAATGAGCTAGTTTCAGCTGGATTTAGCTTGTTTTTAACTCTTTTTGTTTGTTTCAGTTGGTTTTTAGCTGTTTTTTTTACTGAATGAACTGGTTTTTGCTGGTTGTTAACTGCTGGTTTTAAGATGGGTTTTACTAAATCAGCTGGTTTTATCTGTTTTTTTAATAGCTGTTTTTGCTAAATGAGCTGTTTTTTTTTTTTGCTGAATCAGCTGTTTTAGCTGGATTTAACAGATTTTTTTAATGTTTTTGCTAAATTAGCTTGTCTTTAGCTGATTTTCGGCTTTTTATTAACTTGTTTACTGAATTAGCTCGTTTTAGTTGGTTGTTAACTCAGCTGGTTTTTACTAAATCTGCTGGTTTTAGCTGGGTTTTTTTGTGCTAAATCTGCTGGTTTTAGTTTTTTTTAAAAGCCGTTTTTGCTAAATAAGCCGTTTTTAGCTGTTATTTTTTAACAGCTATGTTGGATTTTTTTTTTTGCTAAATCAGCTAGTTTTTAGCTGATTTTCAACTTGTTTTACTGAATGTTTTTAACTTCTTTTCGCTATTTTTTTTAACGAATTTTTTAGCTGATTTTTTTTTTTTTACTGAATGAACTGGTTTTAGCTGGTTTTAAGTTTTTTTTTTTTTTTGGTTGTACCTGTTTTTGCTAAATTAGCTGTTTTTAGCTGTTATTTTTTAACTGAATCGGCTGGTTCAGCTGATTTTAACAGTTTTTTTTGTTGTTAAATCAGCTAGTTTTTACGTTGATTTTTGGCTTTTTTTTTTACTGATCTACTATCTATCTCTTAAGTTTGTCTGTTTTTCTATCTATCGAACATTCTAGCTTTAAAAACTATTAAACTAAAACTAAATTTATATATATATATATATTTCAGTTTTCATTTTAGTTCTGGTTTTGATTAACTATACTAACCCTGATGTATATAAACCCTGAAATGTATATGTCAATTATTGATTGCCGTGCACAGAGGACTGAAAATAAGATGTGCTGAGATTAGAGCCAAAAAGAGATGACAAAAGGCACAAATGAGCCAAATCTGACTCGCATCTTGTGGATGTGTGAAGTGTCGCTCATGTCGCCTGGTTGTTTATGGAGGAAGTGAGATCAGCTGCCCACTGCTGAGAAGATGTGCAGTCTGCTGAGAATGAGCAGGTGTCAGATATCAGGAGGTCAATAGATGTGAAATGTGAAATGTTCTGCGATGAGGAGACGTTCAACTCGCATTCTAATTCCGGTTCTCTCCTACTGCTGCACTATGAGCATGTGCCCACTTACACACACACCAACACGCACTTCCTCCCTCTCATCTCCATACATGTACACAGACAGTCTGGACTGACTGTCACCTCCCATTAGAATCAGTCTCTGTCCCTCTCTGGCCTCTATTTCCATTCACACCTGGTCATAAGAACCTCTGGATGAAACCTCACATGGAGGGGGTTATGGGGATGTTACACCATCTCATTAAGCTCATTATAACAGCTTATTTGATATTAACAAGTCTCTTTATCAAAACTGGATCAACTATTCTGATTGCCAACAAACCTAATTTTTGACCATTTGAAATAGCTTTAGATTTTTTTTTTTAATTTAGAACTTTAATATTGGCAAATAATTGGACAGATTGAATGCACACATAAATGATGTATTTCAAAAGCGCAGCTGAGAACACAAATACGCTGCAACGGACGAGTCTTAAATGAAGAGAAATATGCCTAACATATGTCAGAGAGTTCTCAAGACCCTAGACTTCTGAAATATGGACGTTTAAGTGGATGACTAGGGGTGCATAACTAATTCACATGCACTTAGCTGAGCAAAAAAAAAAAATCTGAATCAAGAGAAGGATTACAGCTGGTACTCAGTGATCCAAATACCTAAATTATTTAAGGAAGTGGAATCTTCATTAATATATTATTGTATATGCCTTAGTGCGGACAAGCAGGAGAAGTAAAGGAGAGAGAGAGAGGAGTGAGCGAGAGAGGTTTGATTATTGACAGTGCAGTTGTTAATATACAGAGAAAGAGGGTGTGAGAGAGCGATCAGAAGAGCAATGAATACTTTCATCTCTTCCACTGTTTATTTTCTTTCGCAAGACAGAGTAAAGTATCCTTACTTGACTGCGACTACTCTCCTCGACTGCAGTGACTGCATTCATCTCATGCTGGACAACACAAAGCTTTTCTGGGAAAACAGAGAGATGGAACGGAAAAGAAAAAATAAGTCGGAGGCATTTGAGAATGTCAGGAAGAAAATATGAGGGGGAGAGAAAGAGCACCTGGCTTGTGAGATGTAACAAATGAGGAATTGGCCTACATATAGATAGACAGGGAAACACACTAATGATCAAGCAGACAGATAGATGCAAAAAAAAAAGCTCACGTGTACCGTTTTCTGACCAGCTGCGACCAACCGTGTGGTTTCCATGTCAGCTTCATTTAGTTTGGTAGCCCTGCCCACAGTGAAATTCTTATTGGTCTATGACATCTGCAACATCACCTATAAAGCACAAGATGCAATATCAGCTGACATAGTTAAAAATCTCCACGGGCCTGTGATCGATATGCTTGTACAGTATGATCAATCTCTCAGTCAAGAATTTAAGTGCATCAATCTGTTATTTATTGCGATGTTTTATTTTCTTTATAGGAGGAAGGAAAGATATAATTAAGAGATTGACTGAAATCCCATTATAGTTTTTCCTGCACATTTCATGCAAAACATTACACAGTTTTAATTATAAACTTGAAGAAACAGAGGCAGAATCATGAGATTTCCCAAAGACTCTTGCTGAAGCATTCAAGTCAATATGTACAAGTTCATTTTTCGTTAAGAAATTAGTTGTATTTGCATAAATCAATCACACCAAGCTCTACACGCTCCATACTAACTCTCAAAGCAGAATTTTAAAATATTGCACTCTCTCATTTTCATATGTGTAAAATTGATCCAGAAGTTTCTTCTGGCACACTGAGCTTAAGAGCAGAAGAAGTAGAGAAAGTAATTTGCTGTACCATCTGCTCTGCTGTATGTTTGTGTGGGGTGTAACTAAGTGTTAACAGGAGCTAAAGGTGTGATAAGACAGATGCTACACTTGGGAATAAATAAGAATAAACAAGACTCGTAATAAACTCAGCATTAAAAATAGATGTGTCAAGGTTGACGCTTTATCACGCAATTAATTATAAATCTTTAATGCTGCTGTTTTTTTCAAACTGTTAACTTTTTTTGTCGATTTGACATCGTTTCATTGTTGTGTGAACAACACCAGATGCGATGCACTTGACAGCCCAGCTGCCTCAGGCACACAAAAGGCCTTAGCCATTTATTTATTTAGAGAGAAAATACGATTGGAGTTTTTAGACATACCCTAACTGTCTTGAGTCAGAATACACAGAGTTCAAGGAGAGCAAGACAAGACGAGCGTTTAAAATTAAAAAGTATTTAAATTGTATTTTTTTAATGAAAATAACCAATCGTTTCACTAGATAAGACCCTTCTTCCTTGGCTGGGATCGTTTACAACCACATTTTGGATCGTTTGAAGCTGCATTTAAACTGCTTTCTGGAAGTTCAAAATCGGGGCACCATATCAGTCAATTATATGGAGAAAAATGCTGAAATGTTTTCCTCAAAAAACATAATTTCTTTACAACTCAAGAAAGAAAGACATGAACATCTTGGATGACAAAGGGGTGAGTACATTATATGTGAATCTTTGTTTTGGAAGTGGACTTCCCCTTTAATAAACGGCGGATAGTTATATAAAATGAACCCAAACAAGATGTTTTGCGAAAGTAAAGTCTTTTGTTGTATGGTGTTTCCATACAAATCTGTAGTCACCTTCATAGCTCAACAAACATTTATGATATGCATATTGAATTGTAGCTATTTACCCTAATATAACAAACAAAAAAATATGTGCTAACATATTCATTTATCTGTTTTTCTTTTAATTTACTGACAATAATGTGTATGTTTAACTATCCATCTTTTTCTTTCTGTAAGAGTGAGCACAGCCATTTGTAAATTTTATGGGTCTGGCTTCCTCTCCAGCTATTTTTAGCTCAAACAGCTTGTTTTACTGCTTGCAGGGTTCATACAAATACTGTAAAATGAAATTCCAGGACTTTCAAGGACTTTTCAAGCACTTCTTTGATTTTAAGGACTTCAATTAGTGATCTTACTTAAGCTTCTCTTTCAAATTCTAAATTCTAAAGATGTATAGATAAATAAAAACATACTAATAAAAATGGCACATGCAAGCACATGCAAAGTATCACTACTAAAGTATTACAAAGTGTATACACTTTTACTATAGAAAAAAACAGTTAATTTTTGATTAAAGGATTTGTATTTTGTATATATTTTGTTTTTCCTTTGCTTTGTTTTTATAACTGTACTACCTTCATGGATGGTTCGATGATATTCACTGTTTAAGGAAAAAAAATCTAAAAAAAGATTCGCAAAATGGTTCTGAAATCCTAACTGAAACAAATGATTCACCATACGTGATCCGAAGTCCCAAATTGAATCAAATGATTAACAAACCTACATCGAAGACCCAATCTGAATAATGAATTGCGAACCATCTGTTCATATCAGGGCTGGGAGCGCACGATCGCGAATCATTTGACTTAGATCGGAACTTGGCATATCGCGAATCATTAGATCGGGACTTCAAATCGTTAATCATTTAATTTGATTCACCCAATTCGGGAAATGATTCACGAACCTGTTACAATGTAAATCAACTGATCAGCAAAACGTGCTCCGAAGTCCCGATCTAAATCAAATGATTCGCAATCTGAAGTCCCTATCTAAAACAAATTATTAGTGATACGCGATCCGATTGAATCATTTTGCGAAATGATGGTTTAACTGATTCATAGTTTTAAAACACTACTTTACACCCATCAATACGTGCTTTTAAAAATCATTACAAGTCATTTCAGTTAAAAAATGAATGGCTCTTTTGATTTGATCTGGTTTTTGATATAGTGAATCGCTTGAAATGAATGATCGAAGTCACGAGTTTAAAACAATCTGAGTGGTTCCATCATAAATGACTCAATTGATGTGGCTCATCTGTTCCTCTTTTTTGCATCTTCAGCCATGTTTACACGGTACTGTCAGTACAACTACTGGCTTAGCTTGCTAGTTTTATGAAATTAACTGAAATAAGCGTGAAAAAGACAGTGTTTATCAAGCACTTTTGAAGTACCTCTTCAGGAATATTGCCATTTTCAAAAGTTTTCCAGGCCTTGAATTTCAAAAAGCCAAATCCAAGTAACGTTAGCCTACTTCAAGCACTTCAAGCACCTTGTACGAACCCTGTGCTTGATACTGCAAACTGGTGTGTCTTACACAATATTAGTTTAATGTATTATCCTAATTATGAACACACTGACTTATAGTGCAAACAGTTTTACCGTTTACTTAACGTTGTTATGCTTCTCGTTATTTCCGGAAGTCTCACTCACAGGCTTAAATCCGCGTTGAAGAAAAAGGTGGATACGTTGTAATATAAACGTACAGTCAGTGATTACACTGATATAAGTGTCACAGGTGTTTTTGTTTAATTCATTAAAAGGAATCGTCTCATTATTAGCGACATTCGTTCGAGGACCGCACTTCAGTGGTCGCGCTGTATATTTTTGATTCAGTAGAAAAGATTCGGCTCATAAGAATCGCTCGTTCGTGAGGCGCGCTGAACTGCAAGATTCCCTAAAAACACCCGGCTATACTGTTTGCGCTGTTGGTTTCCCTGTAGATTCTGTAATTTTGTGGCGCCGGGGAGTAATTACAGGGCAGGAAAAAGCACAGACGGAAGAATGAACGTGCGAGAACCATTAACGCAAGCTAGCGTCATTCATTTCCGGTTATTATTTTTATCCCGTACTGTTTAAGATGATGTGCTGGGAAGATTTACATCGAATTCAATGTATTTTTGGTGCATATAAATAGAATCTGTTGTTTTTATAGTGCAAATAAGACTCCTAAATGCTCACACGCCTTTTTTTTCCGTTTGTTAAAAAAGCTAAACGTGTTAACTACGGAAGAAATGTGAATGTTTTAATTAACAGCCGCCCTGATTACAAAAAAAAGCATTCTAGAAGTGTTTATCGAATGTGTGAAGCTCAGCCCAGTTCTGTAAGATTCACATTGCACAGACAGCTCAATACATCACCTCTGCCACAAGAACAGTGTTTGCAAAAGACAGCTTTACTTCAGATGACTAATTCAAACTGAACTTCTCAGCAGAGACCAGACTGGATATGAAAAATCAACAAAATGACACGGACAAAGAGTGAGTTCTTTTATATCAAACATTTGAGGAAGTGATGCAAAGAGCTGAACAGAGAGGTGAAGATGGAATCGAAAAGAAGAAAGGTGGAGGAAGTGAAAAGTGAACAGTATAACGTATCTGGGCCGCTGGATTCAGGTGTGATGGGAGCGCTGCTGTCAGTGTGATTTATGAAAATAGAAAACGTATATATTATAATGACTGTTCTTTGTGTGTGTGTGTGAGACAGAGAGAGCATTTGAAAGAGCGATAGAAAGTTTTCACATAACACAGCCTACATAAGTAGACAACAAGGTTTCATCGAAATCATAAGACCTTGCCTGACCTCATCCTACATTCTTCCATGATGCATTCTCTTTAGACAGCAATCAGAGAGTTTTATTTGGCTTCAATCACTATTAAATAGCAAAAAATAATGTTTCATACTGTATAAAATATGTCAAGGCCAAAAACACATCTGCTCAACGACTAGCAGTGGACTATTTCAGAGTTTCCTTAAATGGTCTAAAAGTAAATCACTAAAGCAATGTACTAAAAGAGTTGGAGACACAAATGAAAGCGATAACCTTGACGAGAGATGTGTGATTGCGCTATTTATATTTAGTCTATTTATACATTACTGTTGCATACCCAAACAAACACCGTGTCACAGCTGTCTGAGACAGCAAATGTAATTACACTGAATTAAACAGAGCACATTGATCAGAAGGCATTTAATGTCAAGACTTTGTTCGGCTACTGCACAGACTCCAATATCTTGTCTTTTTAGCATACTGGAGTGTAAACACCCATCTGAACAGACTCCTGCCAACTCTTTGATTTCGTGAAATTGCGCAGCTTGCTGAGGAGCTATTTCTATTACTTTTCTAAATGATTGGACTGACATTTTTTTGCCTGGCAGACAATAAAACAGAATACAAAATATAAGCTTGCATTGAAGGAGGATCCTAGGCATATCTATGGGCCAAAATACCATAGAGAAATGATGGTGGGTTTTTTAACTTAGGCCAGTAAAAAACCACACAGAACTCTCTAGCACCCGCATACTAACATTTTAATAATCACTTAGAACATATTCCACAGCAACATTCTGGTAACTACTCAAAACACCCAAGCAACCGCATAACAATGCACCAACAATCACTAGAACACCCTAGCCCTTCACAAAGACCCATCCACCTTTGTTACTGTTGCTATGTCTGACAAACAATGGCACTCTCATGCAAGACATCATGTACTCAAGAAGTGAAAAATACATTGCGGAGCAAAGAGGATACTGACAACGTCGACAGACAAGACAGTGCAGGTTACTTTTGGTATGAACAAAGTCTCGGCTTTCAATTTTTTAATTTTTCAAGAAATTCAAAAAATAAATACCGTTGTGTGACTCGTTAATGTGTTGTGACAGACCGCTGTAACGCCTCAGTTCAAGCAAAAATAAACATGAATGAACATTGTCGTGATTTAGCTCAAAAGGGAAATGTATATAAATAATTACAATTAATTATGATTAATTACAATTATTTATACCAGCTGTCAGTAGTAACTGTAGCAGGATTAATTTTTCATCAACTAATATGTTTGTCTAGCGAACATTCAGTATAATTTTTATATCAACTCTAAGAAACTTTATGTTTTTGGCCACAGTAAATAACTTTCTTAAAGTACTATTGCATTAGAGCATGTAGCTCGAATCGGAATCGTAAAGGGACATTAATTTACAAGGCAGAATCAGAATCAAAACTCCAAAATCAAAATAACTAATCTAAACAAACAAACATGAAATCACTCATACATGGGGGAAAGGTCAGTGAAAGGCCATTAGAGAGAGACAAGAGAATGAAGCTATGAGAAGAGTCAGTTAACCACCTGAGTGAAACCATCAGTGCTGTCTACAGCTTATACTAAACCTCTGTTTTGTTTAGTTAAATGAATGATACTTGCATTGCCTTGGTCGTTGAACAAGTGTCCAAATGCAGTCTCGGGTGAAAGTCTTGATGGTTTGGAGCAGTGGTGGTTTTGGAATCGTGATTACGTTCTTCTGGGTCCAAAGAGTGATGAACTCCAAAGATGTTTTGACTCGATGGTAACTGGGAGTTTCTTCCCATGTGAAAAGTGAAGAAGAACCAAGAGCTGAGAGGGACCCAGCTGAAGTCCTGTGATCTTTGGGGAATGGAAAGACAAGGCCGCAAGGCCTGGCACACGCTTAGGGAAGACCTGAAGAGTTCTAGCTCATCCTCCTCATCCTCGTAGGTTCTAAAAGAACCCCTGACTGACTGAGGCGAGTCATGAAGATGAATTCCAGGGTTGAGTGAAAATGTCTGGCTCTTTGTGGTCGAGAGCCACAGCTCTATATGTTGGGGCTTGTCGGGCCCGCCCTGTGCCGGCTCAGGCTCCCCTTGGTTTCCTCCACACGGGCAGCAATCGGAAGATTTTGCAGAAGAGAAGAAGAGTGAAAAAAGAAGAGAGTGGGGGAAGAAGAGAGAGATGCATTTAAGGCCTCTGGAGGCTGTGCCTCCAGGAGGTCCAAGAACCAATGGTAACTTTCACCTTTGGAGGGAAAGTTTACGACTCTTTGTCTGTGAGCATGGTATTTTGCATTTGTAATTCGATTGGGTGTTGATGCAAAAACTACCTAGGATTTTTAAAACACTAATATGTTGCAAAGGTATCAACATATAATATCCACCATCATTTAGATGCTCAAAATACAAATTCAAAGAGACCAAACATAGCATAGGTAAATTATACTACACTAGAGATCTATCACAACAAATGCATACAACAGAATACAATGAGAAACACAAAATTACAAGGCAATAATAGTAAAACTATACACAGTGACCTGGGGCTATGTATGATAGAAAGGTCAAGGATATGTTTGTCTGTGAATGAATAGGAAAGAGTCCATTTCTATAGGCATTGTGTCTTTCCTATGGGCAAAAAACCCATTATCAGATGGTCGCCCTGGCAACTGAGCCCTTTTGGGGTGTTAGTTGCTTTGGGGTGGGGGGGGTTGTCTCCAGAACTACAGCATATAGCTGGCTTGTTGGGTTTAAAGACTATTTGTTAAATAGTCTTTATAGTAAAGACTTTTTATCTCACAATTTTTTTTCTTGTAATTGTCAGTTTACATCTCGCAATTCTGACATTTTTATAGAATTGTGTGATATAAACTCACAGTTCTGATTTGGAAGGTCAGAATTTGGAAACATAAACTCACCATTGCAAGTCAGAATTTTTCTTGCAATTCTGACTTCTTTTCCCAGAACTGTGAGATATAAACCCACAATTGTGAGTCATTAAGTCCAATTCAGATGAAAAAAAAAGCAATTTTCTTACAATTAAGAGTTCATATCTCACAATTCTGAGAAAAGTGAACATTGCAAGATGTAAACTCAGAAATTCAAGTTATAAAGTCAGAATTGTGAGAGATAAATTTGCAACAGCGAGAATTCAATTATTCTTGCAGTTCTGACATCTTTTCCCAGAACTGTGAGATATAAATTGTAGGTTATGAAGTCCAATTCAGACGAGAAAAAAAGCTATTTTCTTACAGTTGAGGGTTTATATCTCACAACTCAGCAGTTGCGTGTTATAAAGTCAGAAATGCAACAAAACTCACAATTCTGAGAAACAAACACTTTATATCACGCAATTCTGATTTTATAACTTGCAACTGAAACATGAAAATTGCGAGATGTAAACTCAGAATTTCAAATTATAAAGTCAGAATTGTGAGATATAAATTTGCAACTGTGATTCAATTTTCCCCACAATTCTGACTTCTTTTCTCAGAATTTTAATATAAACCCACAATTGTAAGTTATGAAGTCCAATTCAGAAGAGAAAAAATGGCTTTTTTTTTTTTTTTACAACTGAGCGTTTACATCTCACAACAGCAGTTGCATGATAAAGTCAGAAATGCGAGATGTAAACTCACAATTCTGAGAAATAAAGACTTTATATCAAGCAATACTGATTTCAATACTCACAACTGAGCTTATACCACAATTCTGAGACAAAAAGTCAGAATTGCGAGATGTAAACTAGCAATTGCAAGTTATACAGTCAGAATTGTAAGATAAAACTCGCAACTGCGAGGATTAATTTTTTTCTCGCAATTCTAACTTCTTTTCTCAGAATCGTGAGATATAAACCTGCAGCTGTGAGTTATGAAGTCCAATTCAGAGGGAAAAAAAGACAGTTTCCTTACAATTAAAAGTTTATATCTCACAACTCAGCAGTTGCATGTTATAAAATCACAATTGCGAGATTAAAAAAGACTTTATATCACACAATTCTGATTTCATAACTCACAACTGAGTTTATATCTGTTTATATCAGAATTGTGACATGTAAACTAGCAATTGCAAGAGAAAAAGTCAGTGACAAAAACAAGTTTCCATCTATTTAGCCAAAACTATACTTAGATTTCCATTTGGTGCTAAATGTCATCATCAGAAAGATTGATGCAGATGGTGTGAGTGCTGCCCAATTTGACATAGTCCAAAAAAGCAAATGCAAAATGGCAATAAAACTACTGATCATGAAGTTAGAGTAATAATGGAAGATGCAGATCACCAATGTCACTGTTAACAATCCAAACACAGTCAAAATTGGCAGGAGGGAAAATGAAATAATAATTATTCCTTTAGCACCTGCTCTACACTTTCCACATCCTAAAGTTAAAAATGAATGAAATCGTATAACTGCAAGTTCATTATCCTCAGTCCTCATTCAGTGAATCAGGAACAACTGGAAAAGTCATGCGGTCCTTTAGATATTGCCTACTGTTGATGATGGTGGTTATAGATCAAATCTGGTTCTTCAAATTAACATAATTTCTTGACATAGACAAAGTGCTGCAAGAAACCACCGAATAACCTTTTTATCCAGTCTGTAGTGATTCAAATCCGAGTTCAGACACTTCTTTTTCTGCACTTCTGCTCTGCATCGGCCCATATGGTGATAAGTGTGTCAACTGGGCTTGTGCCGATGGAAGGCGACAGAAAAATGGGACACGCAATCTTACTCAGTCCAGCCCTCGGTGTCTGCTGTTGGGTTTTGGGTCGTGAGCTGGCCGCCGTCCCTTCACACACATGGTGGGCTGTGGGGTGAATCAGAAATTCACACGGTCACAGAGCTTCCAGCAAACAACCCAGCTGACTAAACACTCACACAAGGTCACGGTATCAGTGCAACCGCCTGAGGGCCAGAAATGCTACGGATGGAAAGAAGGTATGACAGGGTCACAAAGCAAGAGAGAGAACTTTTTCGCATCTTAAAGGAGGATGACTAAAGGTATGTGAGACTATGTATAGCCGCAGCATGCGAATGCACAGTATGCGTGGATAAGACCTTCTACATTTGCTAAAATCTACAGTGTCGGAACACTCTAAGTGGGATATTGTGTCCCATAATGCAAAGCACTTAACCACTACTCAGTCAATGGCTTAACAGACAGCATTTTAGTTTAAAGACACCTCTAGAAACTATTTTTCAAGACATCTACCTGGTATGAATAATTTTCAAGGTTTCTGACATGTTTCAGTGTGACAAATAAACCAACGTCCATTTGCTTCTTGACTCACAATTTGATTGAACTGCCAGAAAGATGAAACATTTTACTTAAAATCGAACTAAAATGCAAAACAAAATGCCTACGCTAGAAATCCACTGCAAACATAATTTTATATTAAATAATGTAAAGTGAATACAAGAAACAATGAAATCACAGATGTATAGGCTAATTATTATTATTATGACCACAGATATCTTTGTGAGAGTGAAACTGTGTGTGTGTGCTAGTAAGGGTGACATTGTGTCAAGCTGAATGCATAATTCAGGTGGACCGTCTTCAGTGATGATGGGGAAGCAACGGCAGGTCAACATAGACTGAAACATGACAGGAAAGTAATACAGCAGCAAAGCATATTTTTCCAGTCTGACAGGCCAAAGTTTGTTTGCGTGTGCAGAGTTACATGTCAGGAGAATTTGATGTGCCTGACATGCAGTGTTTAAGGTGAAGGTGGACTAGATGACTGGAAGTGGGAGAATAAATTGCTTAACTTGAGTTTGGACATTTGGAAGACTTTGGAGGAAAAAGAAAACTATTAAATTCATGTGATTTTCTCAGATGCAGATTACAAATGTCACTATTAGCAATCCAATTTATTCTGCAATTCTGACTTTTTTTTTTTCAGAATTGTGTAATACAGAATTCTGAATTATTTTTTTATGTATTTTTTAGTCTTGTGAAATCTAAATATATTTAAATATATTTTTTCTCAGAAATGCATGATATAAACTCTCAACTGCGAGTTATAAAGTCAGAATTACGAGACATGAACTCACAATTCTCACTTTTTCTCAGAATTACATGATATAAACTCACAGTTGTGAGTTATGAAGTCAGAATTGTGAGATATAAACTTGCACCCTGACTTTCTTCTAAAAAAAAAGTTTTTCTTGAAAAAAAAATCAGATTTGCAAGATATAAACTTGCAATTGTGAGATATTAAGTCAGAATTGCAAGATACAAACATGCAATTCTGACGTTTTTTTTCTTACAACTGCATGATATAAACTCACAATTGCAAGTTATAAAGTCAGAATTGCAAGACACAAACTTGCAATTCTGACCTTTTTTTCTCAAAGAATTATAAAGTTAGAATTATAAAGTGAGTTATAATGTCAGAATTGCAGGATATAAACTCGCAATTGCGAATTAAATAGTCTGAATTGCAAGATATAAACTCACAATTCTTACCTTTTGTCAGAATTGCATGATAAACAAAATTGCGAGTTATAGTCAGAATTGCAAGTCATAAACTCACAATTCTAAATTTTTCTCTTGAAAAAAAGTCAAGTTTGTGAGATATATACTTGCAATTGCGAGTTATTAAGTCAGAATTGCAAGATACAAACATGCAATTTTGACTTTTTTTTCAACTGCATGATATAAAAACAAAAATTGCAAGTTATAAAGTCAGAATTGCGAGATATAAAATCGCAGCCTGACTTTTATCTCAGAATTGCATGATATAAACAAAATAGCAAGTTATAAAGTCAGAATTGCAAGACATAAAATCGCAATTCCAACTTTTTTTCATGAAAAGCTACAAAGTTAGAATTATAAAGTGAGTTATAAAGTCAGAATTGCGAGATATGAACTCACAGTAACGAGTAATAAAGTCAGAATTGCAAGACATAAAATCGCAATTGTGAATTAAAAAGTCTGAATTGCAAGATATAAACTCATAATTCTCACCTTTTTTCTCAGAATTACATGATATAAACTCACAGTTGCGAGTTATGAAGTCAGAATTGTGATATAAACTTACAACCTGACTTTTTTCTAAAAAAAGTTTTTCTTAAAAAAAATCAGATTTGCAAGATATAAACTCACAATTGCAAGTTATAAAGTCAAAATTGCAAGACACAAACTTGCAATTCTGACCTTTTTTTCTCAAAGAACTATAAAGTTAGAATTATAAAGTGAGTTATAATGTCAAAATTGCAAGATATAAACTCGCAATTGTGAATTAAATAGTCTGAATTGCAAGATATAAACTCATAATTCTCACCTTTTTTCTCAGAATTGCATGATATAAACTCACAATTGCGAGTTATAAAGTCAGAATTGCAAGACATAAAATCGCAATTCTGACTTTTTTTCATGAAGAGCTACAAAGTTAGAATTATAAAGCGAGTTATAAAGTCAGAATTGCGAGATATGAACTCACACTAACGAGTTATAAAGTCAGAATTGCAAGACATAAAATCGCAATTCTGATCTTTTTTCTCAAAGGTTATAAAGTTAGAATTATAAAGTGAGTTATAAAGTCAGAATTGCGAGATATAAACTCACAATTGTGTATTAAAAGTCTGAATTGCAAGATATAAACTTGCAACCTCACTTTTTTCTCAGAATTGCATGATATAAACATAATTGCAAGTTATAAAGTCAGAATTGACTATAACTTGCAACTCACTTTTTTTTTTCTTTTTTTAATAACTTTTAGTTTTATGCTTTAACCACTAGAGATTATATTGTAGCTTTAACATAAATAATATTTGGTCTAGGTAAATATTAATTTTAAATATATCTACTAGTTCATGTTCATTCATAATACTTCAAAAAAATAATTTATACAACCTGTAATATTTAACCATGTATAAAGATGTATAAAGAAAGAAAAAAATATTAATTAGTACATTCTATAAAATAGTCACTGTTGGTTCATGATACCAAATGAATTATCTAATGTTAATAAGTTAAACTTTATGGTAAAATCCCAGCTGAAAAAAAGCAATAGAAACCATCACAAAATTTATAATGATTTTACTGGTTATAACAGGAATAGTATTGGCTTTAATGGAAACTGTAATGGTCCCTGTTGGTCTCTCCTGGTAATTGGTCGCTTTCAATTGGTGGCTTGTTAAAACCACTTAATCCTAATGGAACATGTCCCAAAACACACTACAGGAATCCATTTTTTAATAGTTTTAATGGTTAATAGTTGATGGTTGGTAATGTTTGTAATGGTATTTGTAGTGGAAACCATTAGAATTTCTGTGATGGTTTCTTTGTTTTTTTTTTTTCAGCAGGGATGTTACCAAATTATGGCTTCAGAAAGCATTCCTGCATTAATCCATTACATAAAGTAGCTTGTGTGCACACACAGATGTGAATATCCATGAGTGTGTTTCTGTGAATGTGTAAACAGTCTCGGAAAAAGAAAATGCAATTGTTTTCCTACCTCTTTGTTTTATTAATATGCAGCATGGTAACTGCACACTTTCTGTTCTGTTTCTGAAATAAGAAGAATTTTCTACTCTCTCTCCTTTTCTGATAAGAACAGTGTTGGGCTAAATTATGACACATTGATTCAAGGTTCTATGCTGTCAAGCCCTGACAGACAAACCTAAACATATACAACAAGTCTACCAGGAATACATGCTGTATGACATAAGAAATACATTTAAATGCATTTGCTAAGTGTCACGTCACACTGACCTTTATTTCAAATGAGACGACAAAACAAAAAGCTGGTTAGCGTTTTAGTTATGCAGCGAGGTGTGCTTATGACTCAAGTGTTTTCTGTTTTTTTTTTTAAACTTAATGATGCGGCGATCCTCTCTGGTAGCATTCAAAGTTCAGTAGGAGAGAGAAACTCCATGTCCCGTGAGTCACGAAAAGCAGAGTCGTCAGCAGTCTGCACCATCTCCCTGTATATTCATTATCTCTCTCTTCCTGGCAATTAGGACTGATCTCTCACCTCTTCCTGCATCCACACCATCATTTCCTTTGGTGGCGGGAGAGCTCTCACACCTTCCTCATGTGTCAGGGCTTTTGTGTGCGGATGCAGTACATATTGATGTGATGTTTACAAATGTAGCCGTGTATGTCTGTCTGTCTATCTTTGTACATAGGACTATCTATCTATCCATCTGTCTGTCTGTCTGTCTATCTGTCTACATAGGATTATCTATCTATCCATCTGTCTGTCTGTCTATTGTGTGCGGATGCAGTATGAGAGAAAGGAGCTGATGTGATGTTTACAAACATAGCCGTGTATCTATCTATCTATCTATCTATCTATCTATCTATCTATCTATCTATCTATCTATCTTTCTGTCTATCTATCTGTCTGTCTGTCTGTCTATCTACATAGGATTATCTATCTATCCATCTGTCTGTCTGTCTATTGTGTGCGGATGCAGTATGAGAGAAAGGAGCTGATGTGATGTTTACAAACATAGCCGTGTATCTATCTATCTATCTATCTATCTATCTATCTATCTATCTATCTATCTATCTTTCTGTCTATCTATCTGTCTGTCTGTCTGTCTATCTACATAGGATTATCTATCTATCCATCTGTCTGTCTACCTATCTATCTATTAGATAGATAGATAGTTCTGTCATTCTATGGTTCTATCATTTTATTATTCTATCATTTTTTTGTTCTGTTGTTTTATCGTTTTATCCATTGTTCTATCATTTTATATACTTATCTATCGCTCTATTGTTCTGTTTGTCAGTCGTTCAATATATCTCTATCACTTTCTATCGTTCTGTCGTTCTATCTATCTATCTATCTATCATATCTATATCTATCTATTGTTGTGTCATTCTATCTATCTTTCTATCTATCTATCTATCTATCTATCTATCTATCGTTCTGTCGTTCTATCGTTCTATCTATCTGTCTGTCTTGCTATCTTTCTATCGTTTTGTCGTTCTATGTATCTATTGTTCTGTCGTTCTATCTATCTATCTATGTCTTTCTATCTATCTATTGTTGTGTCATTCTATTTATCTATCTGTGTATCTGTCTGTCTTTCTTTCTTTCTATCTATCTATCTATCATCTATCTATCGTTTTGTCATTCTCTTTATCTGTCTATCTATCTGTCTATCTATCTGTCTCTTTCTTTCTATCTATCTATCTATCTATCGTTCTAACTATCTATCTATCTATCTCTCTGTCTGTCTATCTGTCAGTCATCTATCTATCTATCTATCTATCTATCTATCTATCGTTGTGTCATTCTCTTTATCTATCTATCTGTCTGTCTTTCTATCTATCTATCTAATATTGTGTCATTCTCTTTATCTATCTATCTGTCTATCTATCTGTCTGTCTTTCTATCTATCTATCTATCTATCTATCTATCTATCTATCTATCTAACGCTCTGTCGTTCTATCTATCTGTCTGTCTTTCTTCTATCTATCGCTTTGTCGCTCTATCTATCTATTGTTCTGTCGTTCTATCTATCTGTCTTTCTATCTATCCATTGTTGTGTCATTCTATTTATCTATCTGTCTATCTATCTGTCTGTCTGTCTTTCTATCTATCTATCTATCGTTTTGTCGTTCTATCTATCTATTGTTCTGTCGTTCTATCTATCTATCTATGTCTTTCTATCTATCTATTGTTGTGTCATTCTATTTATCTATCTATCTGTCTATCTGTCAGTCATCTATCATCTATCTATCTATGGTTGTGTCATTTTCTTTATCTATCTGTCTATTTCTTTCTATCTATCTATCTGTCTATCTATCTATCTAATCAACATAGGACTCTCTATTTGTTTGCCTATCTATCATATGACTCACTATCTATTTATCTGCCTGTTGTTATGTCAGTTAGTTTGTCAGTCTGACTGTCAATCCATCTATCGATCTACCAATCAGTCTCTCTCACTTACTCTCAGGGATACTCTGTTTACATGGCACATGCATATTGATTGACATATCTGTTGGGCGGTGTGTCACGGATGCCTGTAACCTTGGCAGAGCTGTGCGGGACTCCCACGGACCGCACAGCACATGTGCTGTAGCTAAAAGTGCACCAGTCGTTGAAGTTCACAGAATGACTCATATTTTTGCTCAGAAAGGAGGGATTGTATAATTTGGCAAGGAGAGTGAAGGCAAGAGCCCATCTGTTGAAAAGGTCGAGATCTAAGCTTCAGACTTGGATGTTAGGAAGCTAGAGTACAAAGCGTTCATTATGAGGCAGAAGTTTGTGGGATGGTCAACGAAAGGTCACCAAAAGGTCAAAAACCCATCAAGCTGATCACTTATCTGCCAGAACTGGAAGTCATATTCATAGCGCAGACTGCAGTTCTAAAACACTGATTTCAAGCTCAACACCTAATTATTTGTAATAGTTAAGCCAGTAATTATTACATGATATAATATAATTAACCATTTAGCAACCACCCATTTTCTTCAGAAAATGTAAAAAGTTTATACTGTAAGTAGGCTACAAATCATTAAACATTATGCACACTGGTCCTTTAGGAGATGCTAGTTCCAATAATTTTCATGCCTTGCCAAAATCTCTAACAATTCCTCAAAAGTTCTGTAATACATTAAACATGAAAGTGAGAACATTTCTGGAGTCCGAATCCAAACCTTGTGCCTCTAGAGTCCAAACCTCATTTTTCTTTATGTATAATGAGGACCTGCGAGACTAACTTTTAAGAGTAAATAACATTAGTACTTTGGTTCCCAATAAATTTAGCATGTTGTGATAAAAACAGACTCGAGACTATGCTCAGCACAGTGCTCACAACAAACTGGTGCAAGGTTTAAACTGAGAGTAATGGAAGTTTAATGCTTAGGGCTAGTTAAGTATTAGCAATAACAACAGGGCAACCAAACCTAACAACCAACGAAAAAACAAATAAAGTGCTTTTAAATTCAGATGGTAAACTCAACAAGACTCCAAGGTTTTCAAAACAAGCGAAGGTACAGACTGGACTCAGAAAGCAAGTCAACATCAGACATCCCTACTGAGTTCACAGTTCTTAGCGCCCTGGTGTGTGACCAGTTTCTAAATGTCTTCATCAGCACTTTAAAACAACGGGTGTGTTGCCGCACCTCCCAGAGACAAACAATATTGTGTGTCAGTTGACCAGGTTCCTCTGGGAGGACAGGCACAGGCTGCATGACTCCTCCTCTCACGCAATGTTGTTTTGCCTTTCTTTTCATGCATGTCTCATGCTTGCTTGTAATTCAAGTGTCTGTTTTCCAATTAAGCACTACATATAACTACAATTAAATGTTCTAAAACAATATTTACCAGTACTTATTTACTCACTCTCATGTTTTTTCCAAACCATAGATAATGTCAAGCTTCAAAATGATAAAAAAGCTAGCTATATATATATATATATATATGTAGCAACCAATTAAATGTATTACGGTATAAAATGTGATTAAGCCGCAGCCTCACTTTTCTGTCTGCTGGAGATAAACCAAAATGGAGTAAGAAAGACACCACCGGAGAGGTAGAACAATTTATATTTATCAGTGTCCATCCTATACCGGGTCCCCCGAGGGAGAGGGAGGGAGGAAAGGGGGAACATTATCCTCTTTACTCTGGATTAAAGCGGCCTTGTGATTGACCCTACTACTTTCTGGATTTTGTGATCCTGATGTGACAGGTGCTTGTGTCAGATGATGCTGGATAGGGACATTAACCCCTTTGCCCTACACAGAGATGTACAGGACACAGGGACATTAACACTCTCACCTTACACAGACACAGAGATTTACGGCTTTTTACTGTGGCCACTTGGCTCAGTGAAGAAGGATCGGTGTTGCTGTCGTTGCAGATTTATTGGGTACAGCCAGAGAAATACATAGCTATCCTAAAAAGTAAACAAAATACAATGTATTAATTATGGTACACTATAAATTCACCATTATTACTTAGCAATATAATAAATCTTTCTTTCCATATGCACTCAAAACGTTTCACAAAATGCAGGCACTTTTAAAGAACATATCACTAATTATAAACTAAAACCCCTTCACACTCACGATAGCTATACAACTTAAGTGGACATTTTTCTTAAGATTTCACCTTGGAAAACAAAAGCTCTAAAATAAGGAACGATCCCTCCTCCTATCTTTCCGTCGTCAGAGGGCAAGTGAGAGCAGACAGGTACTTTCATTTGCTCAGAAAGAAAACATTGGACAGGCTTTGAGACGAACGGACACATATTAGATTTTCTCGTAGATGCAGGTTTGTCTGAGGAGGAGAAAGCAGGATGGAAACATTTTTTAGAATGAAAGTGAGACGGAGAGGGTCTCTCTCACTCCGTCTTTCATTCGGTCCTATAGCCTCTAGTGATGCTGACTCAATTCTGCTAATCGGTTCTTTCGAACTGTCCATTTTAAAGAACGGCTCAAAAGAAACAATTCAGAGATTCTTTTAATACGTCACAACGTAACTGCGTCATTACGCGCTCCCTGATATTCACTCGTGTAACATTACCTGCTATAAAACGCATATGTGGGCAGACATGACTGTTTATTACGGTTTTACGTTTTATTAGTTAGGGTGCTTATTGCAATTTAACGTCTCCCAGTTTAGTTTCATAACCTATAATTCGGCTCATACAGTACTAAAATCCATTTAGATATTTTTTTGCACTTTTTAATAAAATGGTAATGATATTGAAAGCGAAATACAATTAACTCACAAACAGTACGTTTTATTTTAAAACGTATTTTATTTTTAAACATGTATCCGTTAAAGTTAATTACTTTTCACTCTGTCACTCAAACCCTTTACGAATGCGAAACAGACGGTTCTCTTTTCAAGAACCGCTCGAACTGATTCACTACAAAAGATCCGATTCAAAAGAATGGTTCTTTCACGAATCGGGCATCGCAAATACCCTCCCCTACACCTCCCTCCCGTAGTGCTCCAGCTTCCCGACTCCTGAAGAGACACGGGCGCCTGTCATCCGTTAACCGCCCGAGCATCTCTGGCATCCAAACGCAGTTTCTAACCAGAACAGTCATTTGACTCATCGTTTAAGTGGTATACAATACCACAAGGCTTGTTTCCCGTCACATCGACTGATATTGTAAAACTTTAAATGCTCTTGTTATGGCTATCTAGCGGCAGTTATAAGTGCTAATTGAAGCTTATATGAAACATTTTTGGTTGGGTTGAAATCTCTCGGAGTCATCAGTTATCGGGGATTGTGAGACTTCCATGTCGGCGATGTTGTTTTCCATCTTAATCGATACCTGAGACCAAGGGTCAAGAGTTAAGAATTTGCATTTGCCGTGGATCGTTTGAAGATCATTAAAACAGATCAAACTTTTATCACATATGACACGGATTATTAAAGATGAGACGCTTATTTTGACTATCACAGTGGGATAAAGTACAGCGCATCATCACCGCACCTTCAGGATGTTCCGGCGAGGTAAGATCAACATTTTAGATTATATAATTGCGTTTTTGGTGCAGCTCAAGCAGATGCATGATGCCGAAAGTAGGTTACATTTCTATTCATTCCACGCGTGACTCTTCCACGCGCATCCTAGTTTATATATCAGAAACTCTTTATGAGGTTTTAACCAGGTTAGTTTCAGGTTTGTCTGCCTCTTTAAGCATTTCACTCTGCGCCGATGAAATATTAATACACAGCACGTAATATTATTCTTAAAAATAGACAAGCGATGCCGCACTGCAGCTGACAACTACTAGAGCTTACTTACTGCATGTGCTTAACTAGTACTAGTAAAACACTCAGTTACTGATCTTTTTTAAGACTGGAGAGGCGCTGCATGGCGACAGGCGCCCATGGGACCAGTGTTTGTGAACTCTTATATGCTGCCTCAGACTCACACACACCATGAATTTTCCTGTAAATATCAGTACTCAATATGTGTCATATATAATATGTGGACACAAAATCGACATATGCTGGTACTCTACTGTCTAGATATCAAAACAAATCTTGTACAGAATAATTCAGGAAACATCCAGGTCATGAAATTTGATGGATCAACAATAAGTATGTCCACAGAGAGGTGCTGTTTTACCTTTGTTAGGACGTCATGCATGTCACTGTTTTTAGGTACATTTTTGCTGTGCGTTTAAGCTTACGAATGATTCTCTCTTTCTTGTTGTAGTTAGTTGTAGCTAATTATTTTAGATGATAATATTTGAGTAATTTCAGTGTTCTTGAAGTGCCCACACACATACACACACAGAGAGAGACTTCTGAAGCTATCACTGTAAGAACCTCAGAGACTAAATGGATTTCATACTAAAACGATGTTTACTAGGCTATATTAAACCTAAAATTAACCCTCACTTAAACCTGTTGTATTACCACTTCAAATGTCTTTCCACAACAGTTTTGACTGTTTACTGTATTTTCAAATGTGTACATTTACACAGATCTTTGAAGTACAAGCAAAAACCTCTTATAGATTCAGTATTTTTCATATTAAGGTAATGATATTAACAATACCCTAAACGTAACCCTCAAAGAAACTAGTTGACATTAGCAGATGGGAAGCAAAATGTTATTTTGCTCATTTCAAATGAAAACCATGCACTTCATGTCCTCACAAGACAGTTTTTGACATATCTGTGGGTGCAAAACCCCGTCCCCTTACCCCCACACACATCAATTTGAATTAAAATATCTTTCAATATCAGCGAGAACTATTTTAATTTGCATATTTTTGTCAGTGGCTTTGGCACCTGATATTCTGCTATCGTGTACCTGCCTAAAAAAGAGAGAGAAAAAAAAAAAGCCCTCCTCCATCCGGTTATTTTTTCCTCTGAGGAGTGACAGCGGAGTCATAACACTTTTACTAATGCTCAGCCTGCAGCTTCAAACCAGCCTGCTCTGGGAACTGCTTCCTCATTTTCTTCTCATTACAAAAGAATGTGTGGGTTTGAGTTGAGGCAAAAGATGGGATGGAGAAAGAGAGAGGGGGGATTTGTTTGTGTGCTGAAAGCATTCTGCATCAGCTGTGGCACTGAGCCCCTCCTCAATGCAAACACACAATAACAGACAATAAAATGATAAGGAGTTATGACTGTTTATTGTTGCCGTTCCTAGCGGTAGGGGTCTATGCTTACAGCCCCGGGGTACAAAAAAGGGTCTTGAATGCATAATAATGACGAGCAGCACAGATGTGTTTACAGCAAAGCTGTATGTCTACATCAGATAGCATGTGGTTTTACTGCTTACGGTTTTTTGACTAGTAACATGCTATAGATCAACAAAATTCCAATTAAAACGGCGTTAAGTGGCTAAGTGGCTAATTTAGTCTCAGATGGCATATGGGAATTTAGCATATTATATTTTTATAGATTTATGCAATTGGCTGATATCAGTTTGCACATTCCCTGGGAATAAAACTCATGATCTTGGCGTGTGAGATGGAGTGAGATGCCAGACAAACAGATAGACAGACATACAGAACGATAGACAGATAGACAGATATAGATAGATAGATAGATAAATGATCGTAAATCAGACGTTCATCACACTATATGATATCTATTCTCATACCCAGCAATATGATATTTACCGATACCTCAAAAATTCCTTGATATGATTACATAAATCAGGAGTATATCGATAAATATATCTATATTAAGATATTACGTACCTATTGTACAAAAGCAGTTAGATTTTTATTAACTCGCAAATGCAACCAAAATATATAACATGAACATTTATCTGAAATGTACACATCACAACAAAAAATACACTTTTTTTTTTTTTTAAATAAAGAAAAATTAATAATTGGAAAAAAAAATTAAGTTTAGTCAAGGTGAAATGTTAAGTTGTACTTTGTGACAACCTGGTAATTTGAGTTGAGTAAACTTAAAATTTTAGGGCAGCACCAACACTTTTACAGTCTAAAAATATATATACAAAAAGAAAAAATAAAGCTCTTAAAACTTAAAACCAAAACTACAAGCAATAGCAGAAAATAAATACAAAAGCCCTATTTGTACACTAATTGTTTCTCATACGGACGTCTGTAGAAATAAATTTTCATATCACCTTCGGATGGCGATTTATTCACATTGGAGAAGCGAGTCACATGGTTGTCTGCTATAAATAAAATTCATTGTGTGAATGTATTTTAAAAATACTCATTATTATGTAAAATGTCTTATTATTCCAAGCATATTTTATAATATATAATCCTATTTATTATTTGATTATTTAAATCTCCTGTTTAAATAGACGCGCTATAGTTGTATATAATTATACAAAATATGTATATATCTGTATGTAATACACATTTTAAAATTATATTGCATACCTGCTGCTGCCATAATAAAGACCCACTTCGAATGGCTACGTGCTTTTCTTCTCGTTCTGCTCGCTGTGGTAAAGCAGTTATGAAGTACTGTTCTTTTTTAGGTAGGTCTAAAATAGGTTTTCAGGTACAGAAATGTAATAAAGTTATCAAATAGTCTTCACTGTATAAATTAATTATAGATTAATCCTTATTAAAGTTGCTAATGTTATTCAGTCAAGGGTAGTGAGTTTTTGTTTTTTTTTGACAACTTTAGGTTTATTATTCATCTACTTTCACTTTAAGACAGAATGCACAGATCCAATATACTGATACACACGCAGTTTGGTTCTCAGCTTTTTACGTTAAAGGGATAATTGACCCAAAAATTAAAATTCTATCATTAATTCCTCACCCTCATGTTGTTCCAAAAAATGGACTGCTATTGTGCCCCGATTTTGAACTTCCAAAATGCAGTTTAAATGCGGCTTCAAACGATCCCAAATGCGGTTGTAAATGATCCCAGCCAAGGAAAAAGGGTCTTATCTAGCAAAATGATTGGTTATTTTCATTAAAAAAATTAAATTCAAATACTTTAATAATCTCAAACGCTCGTCTTGTCTTGCTCTGCCTGAACTCTGTGTATTCTGCCTCAAGACAGTTAGGGTATGTCGAAAAACTCCCATCGTATTTTCTCCCTCAACTTCAAAAATCATTTCAAAATCATCCTACATCGCTGCAGAAGTACCGACAGTCTTTGCAAAGTGAACATGCAAAGCAGATCAAACACCCTCAACAAAAAAGGTAAAACAAGATGAGATGGGAGTTTTTCGACATACCCTAACTGTCATGAACTGGAAAAAAACAGTCCAGGCAGAGTAAGACAAGACGAGCGTTTGACATTAAAAAGTACATACATTGTATTATTATTATTATTATTATGAAAATAACTGAAAATAATTCTTTCTCGGCTTGGATCGTTTACAACCGCATTTGAGATTGTTTGAAGCTGCATTTAAACTGCCTTTTGGAAGTTCAAACTCGGGGCACCATACCAGTCCATTATATGGAGAAAAATGCTCAAAAAACATAATTTCTTTACGACTGAAGAAAGAAAGACATGAACATCTTGGATGACAAGGGGGTAAGTACATTATATGTAAATCTTTGTTTTGGAAGTGGACTTCTCCTTTAACTCACAAATGATTAATCACGATTAATCTCATAAAAAATAAAAGTTTGAGTTTGCATAATGTGTGTGTGTACTGTGTGATTATTATTATGTATATGTGACCCTGGACCACAAAACCAGTCATAAGGGTCAATTTTTCGAAACTGACATTTATACATCATCTGAAAGCTGAATAAATAAGCTTTTCATTGATGTTGTCCAAATGAAGTTCTTAAAAATGCATATTACTAATCAAAAATTAAGTTTTAATATATTTACAGTAGGAATTTTACAAAATATTTTAATGGAACATGATCTTTACTCAATTTTGGCATAAAAGAAAAATCAATAATTTTGACCCATACAATGTATTTTGGCCATTGCTACAAATAAACCCCAGCGACTTAAGACTGGTTTTGTGGTCCAGGGTCACATATATAAATACACAAAAGAATGTACAAGAAACTTGTAAATGTTTCTTAAATATATACATGAATATGTTTGTATTTATATATACGTAATAATTACACACACATACATTAGGCAAACTCAACCTTTTATTTTGTATGTGATTAATCACAATTAATCGTTTGACAGCCCTACTCACAATTGTACCATGTATGGAAAGCACAGGTTTTTATAAGTGACAAATGACCATTTCTTTCCTTAATGCTGTTTCCGAGCTTGTTCGAACTTGCACAGAACCATAAGATAGAGCTGTTAAATGTAGACAAGATGATTCTGCGGGCCAAAAGGCGCCTGTTTTTTTGGCAGGTGAGAGCGTGGATTTGAAGCAGCAGGAGGCCCAGTAGCTGCTTGCTGTAATGAGCCCGTTTCTTTTTCTGCCCACTTCTGCGATACCCTCTCTTAACCCCAGATTGCTCCAGGTTCTCTACAATATGGCACCTCTTTTTCCATTATCCCTCCACCTGCGTGCGAGCCTCAGCCTCGGAGTAGAAGCTGCTCAGATTAAATAAAGGTTTGAAACACAAAAAAATCTATTGGCTGAAGCGCAGGCAGGAAACAGGAGGCTACTTACCATACAAAGTGCTACTGGCTGGGCAGTGAGCCGGTGCGGCTCGTTGGCCCATTTTAATAGCTCGTTCAGTTGAAAGCTCGTTTAGTCAGAGATTTCACACGCAGCCAGAAAGAAATGGAGACACGTACAGCCCCCCCACCTGTGGCGGAGAAAATCTCTCGTCCCCGCCAGATTGCGAACCTACTCTTAATGATGATTCAGTGCAAGTGTGCGAGTCCTCGCTCGATAATTTCTAAGCATTTCTATGTTTGTAGGTGTCTGTGGCTGGAGGCATGCATGCTGCATGTGGCCAACCATTAGCATGTGGAAAGCACTCTGTGTTCACTAAAATAGAGCAGTAAGTGACTGTTTAATTTGGAAGTGATTACGAGGCGGTAAATGATTGTTCAAACAGGTCTTATGTACAGCCAGTGACCTTCATATGTGACTAATTTGATTGCAACGGGAGTCTTGCGGAAACTCAGTGATCACAATTAAAGACATACTGTGTACTGAAATAAATTGATATGTTAGCAACAGCTTTACATCTTAAAGCATAAATAATGTTGTGTGTAACTTACCTTTGCAACGTTTAGAAAAATGTGTGTGAGAAATCGTAACACTTAAAAGGGATAGTTCACCTAATTTTTTATTTTTTTTTGCAACAAAAAGCTGTATAAAAAAAGGACATTTTTAAAATATCTTCTTTTGTGATCCAAAGGAAGGCACAAGGGTGCATAAATAATAACAAAATATTCATTTATGGGTAAACTATCCCTTTAATATGGTGGATAAGTAGTTAAAACCCTAAATTTACAGAGATTAACCTGAAATTTAGTTGTTTTCAACATATTTTTATATGATTGCTCTTTTTTCCACTGTTTAATGAATATTTAATTACCAACACTAATATAGTATAATGTATTTCTGAGTGTAAAATATACTCTCTATTTCTACAGTTTATTGCGTGAAATTTTGTGAAGATGTCAAACATCAAATAAAAAAAATAGTATTTAAGAGAAATATTCTAATATTTCAATATAACATAAAACAAATAGTATTTAAGAGAAATAATAATTAGATATTGGAAGCACAAAACAACAACAATAATAATAATAATAATAATAATAGTTATTTTTACTACTATAAAAATATTACACAAAACAAGAAATATTACTATTCTAAGATTTCAATGTCAAATAAAAAAAAAATTGTATTTAAGAGAAATATTCCAATTTTTCAATATAACATAAAACTGTATTTAAGATAAATAATAATTAGATATTGGGAGCACAAAACAATAATAATAATAATAATAATAATAATAGTTATTATTACTACTATAGAAATATTACACAAAACAAGAAATATTATTATTCTAAGATTTCAATGTCAAAAAAAAAAAAAAGTATTTAAGAGAAATATTCCAATTTTTCAATATAACAAATAAATTGTATTTAAGATAAATAATAATTAGATATTGGGAGCACAAAACAATAATAATAATAATAATAATAATAATAATAATAGTTATTATTACTACTATATAAATATTACACAAAACAAGAAATATTACTATTCTAAGATTTCAATGTCAAATAAAAAAACAAAAAGTATTTAAGAGAAATATTCCAATATTTCAATATAACATAAATAAAATAGTATTTAAGATAAATAATAATTAGATATTGGGAGCACAAAACAACAACAAGAATAATAATAATTATAATAGTTATTATTACTACTATATAAATATTACACAAAACAAGAAATATTACTATTCTAAGATTTCAATGTCATATTAAAAAATAGTATTTAAGAGAAATATTCTAATATTTCAATATAACATAAATAAAATAGTAAAAATTATAATTAGATATTGCGAGCACAAAAAAACAACAACAATAATAACAACAACAACATCAACTATTATTATTATCATCATCATCATCATCATTTTGGTTACACTTTACAATAACGTTCCATATAAATGTTAGTTAACGTAATAACTAACATGAAAAAACAATGAACAATACATTACTGTATTTATTAATCTTTGTTATTGTTAGTTAATGAAAGTCGTTCATTGTTAGTTTGTTACTTCACATTGCATTAACTAAAAAGCACAATTTTTGATTTTAATAATGCATTGGTAAATGTTGAAATGACCATTAACTAAGCTTAAAAATACTGTAGAAGTATTGGTCATTCTTAGTTCATGTTAACTAAAGTAGTTAACTAATGTTAACTAATGAACCTTATTGTGAAGTGTTACCATTATTTTTACAGCACAACTGTAAAATGATAATATATAATAAAATTGCTGTATTTCACTCTAAAACAAATGGCACATATATTATATATATTATATTATTAAATCACAGACTTGAGAATCAAACTAAGCCATGTCGCAATTTTGTTTTCATTACGTTTTCGTTAATATATAAAGGGTTTAAAATCGCACAATTATATGGATAAACGCAGTTTTTGAGACATAATTCATTGAGTCATACTCTAGAAATGTTGTTCTGAAAAGAGCAAAGCCATGAACTCATTTGTATATATGTCACATCGTCTTAAAAATGTTTTTATCCATCGCCGTTCACCTCACTGCAGGATAATCACCACAGTATGCTCATATTTAGTATTTCTAGAATCATAAAAATAGATCCCGGCCAAGTCTGACCTCTTTACTGTGTCATACAGATGATTAACCCAAACTCTCAGCAAACATTTGGCCCTCTCTTTCTCTTTGGAGTGTTAATTAAATCTGAAGGGTAAGAAGGCGCGGTCATTAGCTGATGATAATTAGGAGTCAACGAGAGAAAAAGCAAACAATAATCTTTCGGCAGAGGTCTGCCGTGTCACCGCCTATTGAGAGATTAATGATGTATTAACGGGAGAAGAGGCGAACCGTACGGCGAAAGGTCATCTGTGACGTGAGCTCCCTTTGGAAACGGCGAGGCACGATGCCGGGTTCTGTTTGTGCTTGTCAGCTAGCTGTCTCCCTGACCGCTGAATGGTGTTTGTACAGCGAGGAAGAGTACTTCCTGCATAAGATTTCCATTTTAATAACTTGGAGTCAAGCGAGCTGGGGGTGAAGGTACAAAATGATCCGGCTCTTTGTCAAATGCCTATAACTTTCAGGGACCTTACTTGACATGAAAGACGTAAAGGTCAAAACAAGCAGGTCTGCAGTACCTGGAGAAAGCTGTCCGTTACCATTCCCATTCACCTCAGGTGGTTTCGCAGCTGGCGCAGGACCCCTGATGTGACCCCTGAAAACAGACCCGCCAAAAATCAGTCACACGCCCAAAAAAACTCTATGATATAATGAAACAATTTGTGATTTTATAAGTTCAGGGCTCAACAAGAAAGGATTTGTTTCTACTGCTAGTTGCCTTAGCACAAAATATAAGACTCAAAACAAATTTTGAATACAAAATCATTTTTTATATTTAAACGTATAATTTAGGGTCGGAAATTAACAAGGGCTTGTGGCAAAAATGCCACCAAAATAAAGAAAATGCCCCAAAAATTCAAGACAAAGGGGTAAAAAAAAAAAATGCCCCTGCACAATTAAGGTATTATGGCCGTCGCGATTAAAACGAAATGTGAAAAGTGTCAATTCGCAGAATTACATTTAGATTTGCTCACACTGCATCAGATTGCTTTTACGCGCTGTTTTGTGCAGCGTTAGGCCTTATAACCAATCAAACGCATTTCTGTTGAA
This sequence comes from Labeo catla, assembly GCA_012976165.1. Taxonomy (NCBI): domain Eukaryota; kingdom Metazoa; phylum Chordata; class Actinopteri; order Cypriniformes; family Cyprinidae; genus Labeo; species Labeo catla. The sequence continues at coordinate 85,066 of VONZ01000917.1, read as the reverse complement.
CTTAGGAATGCACTGGCCAATCAGAGGCGCTTAGATTAGTCTGCGCTAAAAATGAGCCAATTAGAGGCACTTAGATTAGTCATCATAAACATCACAGTGTAGATACGATGTAAATAAAAGATTAATTTTGTAGCTTCATTGATTAAATGGGAGTTTTTGCATAAATAGTGCCAGACTTGTCTAACGTCATTGAGTCTGTCTATGAAGCCAGAATGTGACCCAAAACGAAACAAAAATGTTTTATATTGTTTTCTATATTGATATTAATAATCATTATTTCAGTATAATCTGCAATAATGTTTTTTGTCATAATAGAATTTGACATTAAAGACAACATATGTTTTTTATAATAATGAAGTGATTATAAAAATTGCCCTCACAAAAGTAAAGACTGCCCCTGGAAATCAATTCCAGAAAACCAAATGTAAAATGTCTCAGAAAACCAAATGTAAAATATAGCACCAGACCAATAAGAAAAATGATAGTTCTGTCAACAGGATGGTCGTCAATAAAGAAAATTCTCATCATTTTGATTACTACAAGTTAACCAGCCAAACTCTGATTCCTTAGTTGGCATAGTTTTTTTTTTCCCCGCTAAGGGACTTATGAATATAATACTGCATTTTTTTGACCATTTAGGGCTGTAAAGCAATTTTTCAGGGTCAAAGCTATTTAGGTTCCTTACCTTTATGTTTTTAACATTTGGGGTTGTCCAGAACAGTTTGTTATTTTTAAATAAAATTAAATAAAAAAACATTTTTGATAATTAAAATAATTCTGAAATTAAATCAAACTATAAATATAAGCTAAAAAACATGCCTGAAATAAAGCACTGTATTTTCTGAAATATAAGTCACATTTTTAATCAGCTGAAATGTGCTACAATTTATATTCCAAAGCGACTTATATAATGCAATTAGTGTCAAGCATGCAAAGCACATAATTGTGTTGTATGAGAGGAATGTGAGCCCAAGTTTATGTACATAGCACATTTCCCACAGATCGTAAGTTTCAATTTTCACTATAAATTAGTTTTGGCTTGGCGTTTACAATAAATGATGTTTATGATGAATGCCACTATAATTTATGCTTGTTTTATACTAACATTTGTCATTCTTGTTCTGTATTGTTGTGAAGTGAACTAAAATACATGTTTATAGCGTCTATAATGTTTGTGCATTTAGTTTTATTTGCCAGTATATTACATTATTTCTGAATATAATAATAATAAAATGTGACTTATCTTGGCAATTTTTGTCAAATGTGACTCATTTCTGGAAAATACAGCACTAAAATTAAAGAAAAATAAAGCTAAATAGGAATATTTTTTAACACTGTTGAATTTTTTTAATTTGTTACCTGGCTGCCTTAAAAATTTAAGTTCAGTCAACTAAAAAAAAAAGAAATGTTAAGTTTTACTAAGAAACAACTGAGATATTTGAGTTGATTCAACTTACAATTTTAAGGCAGCCTGGTAACAAACACAACAAGTTTAATAAACCAATTTTTTAGTTTAGTCAACTCTAATATCTAAGTTGTCACTTAGTACAACTTAACATTTCAAGTTGACTAAACATATTTGAGTTGACTGAACTTAAAATTTTAAGGCAGCAGGGTAACAACTTATTTTAAGTTGACTCAACAAATTGTTTTTTTTTTTTTTTTTACAGTGAAGACAAAAAGCTAATTCAAAATATTAAAAACACTACAATATAAATACTACAACATACACATATACACATACACAATAACAATTTGTTGAGTCAACTTAAAATAATTTGTTACCTGGCTGCCTTAAAATTTTAAGTTCAGTTGACTCAAAAAATTTTAAGGCAGCTAGGTAACAAATTATTTTGACTCAACAATTTTTTTACAGTGTATATAAATATCAAAAACAGACCCTCCAAAAATCAGTTACACGTCTACAAAAATTCTAGAATATATGAGACATTTGTGATTTTATAGGCTCAACAACTAAGGATTTGTTTCTACTAGTTCAGATTTTTATTTTCACTTGCTTTAGCACAAAATAAATTATGAATATGAAATATTTTTTATATTTAAACAATATACATATTTTTACATACATTTTTTGTTTTAAATTAATCTGTTTTAAGATACATTATTCACATTTATAAATTTAAGCAGAATTTGCATTTAAATGCAAGTTTGCAAGGCCAAAAAAATGCATGTAACTAAAAAAATTAATAAAATATGGTCCCTGACCAATACAAAAAATTTTAATAATACTAAAAGAACACTTAAAGGATTCAGCTGCTTCAACCCTGGTCTAGCGATGCCTCTGCGTACCTCACATGATAATAGTCGCAAACTTACATAATGAACATCGCTGGACCATTTTGGTCGCTCTGAAGTCTTCCCAATTGCTTTAATGAAGGTGAGTTAAATTACAGAATGTGCTCATTTGAACTGCACCATCTGAACTGAATACTTTGTCCATGAGGCTCTTAAATGATTTACTGCATTCAGAAAAGATGAGAGCTTCGCCTTGATCCCGACAGTTTAAAAATTGAGCGCTCATTATCACAGTCTGTTAAAAGACAGAACAAGGACGTCGGGTCTGGCGCGTGTATTTTACCCCCCTTTTCCACCCAGACGTTTGTATCTCAACTGAAGGCAGGAGAAAATACACACCTTGAAGATCAAGAGCGTTTGACAGGAGCCATCCAGATCAGTGATTCGACATGGCAGCCTTCACTTTCCTTGAGACATGACGTAAAGATGTGTTCAAACACATCTCGGACTTCACATAAAATTAGCTCGTGGAAATAATGTGAGAGGACGTTCTTCGCTGCCATAACGGCGGCTAGCATGTCAGAGGTCGCTCTGAGTGTTGGCCATGTTTTATTTTGGGAGACAAGACGAGGAAAGGACTGTCCCTTTCTGTGGCATCTTTTCCTCTCTTCCTTCGATCTCACTCGTCTTGTCAGGCGCTTCATGATGCAGCCTGACACCGAGCTAACAGAGACAGCTACCACAGCAAAGCACACAGAGCTTATAGAACTGCCTGCTTATTTTTCAACCTGTATTTTAGGGCACGCGTTACCTTCTTGCCTTAGGACCGGGCAGCCTGTCAGGTAGTGTTCAGGCTGCTTTTCCCCAGTGGAGCCTTAGGCAGGCGCTAGTGCTGGTGCCAGAGCTGGTGCGCAGCCGGAGGATCTGACCTGACAGCCCAATGATGATGATGATGTATCTGACTGTGATACTTCTTAACCTGCACACAAAGACATATAGCGCAATATGGATGTTTAGTCTGTCCTGTTTGAATGCATACTATTTTTAGAAACCACATAATCATTTTGTCTTTAAAAGAGAATTCTACTTCCAGAACAACAGTTTACTAATAATTTACTCACCCCCTTGTCATCCAAGATGTTCATGTCTTTCTGTCTTCAGTCGTAAAGAAATTATGGTTTTTGAGGAAGGAATTTCAGGATTTTTCTGCGTATAATGGACTTCATTGGTGCCCAGAATGTGAACTTTTCAAAATGCAGCTTCAAAAAGCTCTAAATGATCCCAGCTGAGGAAGAAGGGTCTTACCTAGCGAAACGATCGGTCATGGTTTTAAAAAAATAAAAATTTTTATACTTTTTAAACACAAAAGCTTGTGTAGCACAGGCTCAGGGATGCATGTCCACGGGTAGTTCACGAATGATTCGTTCATTTTGAACGACTCTTTAATGTGACTTGGGAAGAACGAGTCATCTCGGGGAGTGATTCGTTCAGTCGCATATGTGCAACATCCTATTAGATTCTATACTGGAATTAGTTCACCTGTTTCGAGTCTTCGGGTTTTTCGAGTCGATCGTTCATCTTATGGGGCTGTCACGTGATACTGATTTCACTAAAACGAACGAACTGACTCGAGAAAAGATTCATTCATTTTGCTGAATGAGACTTAATTGTCCGAGCTGGTAAAATGATCCAAACTTCACATCACTACTACGAATCACGTCTTCGAATCACAAGTTCATCGTCCGTGTACTCCGGCTCAAAAAGGTAGAGTATGTCGAAAAACACGTTATTTTCTCCTACAACTACATCATCCGACATCGCTGCACCTTTTTGTTTGTAAACAGCATTTGACTTACTTGCACTTTCTTAGTCTTTGTGCGTTCGCTTTGTAAACACTGGGTCTGTGGTTCCGCCTACATTCTGCGTGACCTTTCGACATGATTCAATAGTACGTGAACGCACATCCCAGAGCCTGTGCTTCACGAGCTTTTGTGCTTAAAAAGTATACAAATTTTTATTTTCCCCAAAAAATGACTGATCGTTTTGCTAGATATGACCCTTCTTACTTGGCTGGGATCATTTAGAGCCCTTTGAAGCTGCATTTAAACTACATTTTGGAAGTTCAAAATCAGGGCACCAATGAAGTCCATTATATGGAGAAAAATCCTGAAATGCTTTCCTCAAAACCCATAATTTCTTCACGACTGAAGACAGAAAGACATGAACATCTTAGATGACAAGGGGGTGAGCAAATTATTTGTGAATTGTTGTTCTGGTAGTGGACTTCTCCTTTAAGCATTTGTAGGACTTATTGTGAAGGATGCCAGATTGTATTTTTATCTCTTGCATTTAGATGTATGTGCTGCTTTTATAAGAAGTGCATTTTAAGATACAGTACATACACGTGTAACATTTTAAACCTGCCGAATCCTTTAAATGATTTGCTGTTATATCATAGCTTTGAAAAACATTTCTTTACTTTCCAGATGAAAACAGTGAAAAATCCTTGTTTATACTTTCAGCTTGGAGTTATCATTTTGTGTGAAATTTCATGCTGTTTTATGTTTTCTTCCCCGTTGAGTTAGTCTGTCAAAAAAAGAGGCTCACAGGCTAAAGCCTCTGCAGAGAAGGAAGGCAGGAGGAGCGTAAGTGTTGTTAGGTAAACAGGTATCAGCCATTTCAAGCTTTGCTCTGTTGGTTTGGAGAGCATCCTTTGTAGAAGAATACCAGCAAGGACAAACAAAGAGAGAGAGAGAGGAGAAAGAAAGAAAGCAATAGAATAAACTATCACACCAATTAGAGCAACAGAAAGCAAGTAATACCAAAGCACAATGTTTACTCAGGTAACGAAAGCTGTAAACAGTCTTTTCTGCTGATGTTAAAGGTATAGTACACCCCAAAATTTTTTCTTTTGTAATTGTTTGCCAGTCCTATTTAAAACACATTTGAGTAATTCACGGGATTAAGCCCGTAGCTTGATCAGTGATCTCCATGTAAATCTGATTGCTCAAGTAGAGACTTGAAACATGGAGGGATGGTAGTACTCATACCGCCGAGGTCACCAAGGCCGCCCGAATCGGCCTGATTGGGGCTCTACAGCGATCAAAATTAGGAAATCACTAGTAAATCCTAAACCAGTTGCAGGCTCAAGTGTTTTATGTCACTAGAATCCTTGGTTTACGCCGGAAAAAACTATTTGATCGTGAAGTTTTAGTAAAATGCCTATAACTCCTGAACAGAAAGAACTCAGAACACTTATGTAAGAGCTCAATCTGAGGTCACAGGAAGCTTGGCCACTTGGTGGCGCTATAAGAGGGGAAAGAAAACATAAAAATGTCTATACCGATGCAACAATTTATCCCACCAACATGAAAATTAATATGCACGGCTTTGGTCCAAAGTGCCACAAGTGTCTATAAGGACATTTGCATATCTCAAAAAAACATGGTCGCCATTGGCTGACGAATTTTGAGCAGTTTAATGGAGGCTGATCAGAACGAAACTCGGTGGGTCTGTCTCACGGCCGTCTCAAAGGTTTGTGAGAAATCTGAAAGAAATCAGCCACTGGGGGGCAATATCACATTTTTCTAAGGTGTAAATGATTGTACGTTGCACGTTTTTTTTCGCACAGACAAGCGATATTCATATCATATGATAGAACACCTCATTCCGGACAACTTTGCCTCTAGAACCACTGTTGTCAATCAAATTGTTCGTTACATGATTGAGAAGATGTAAAAAAAAAACACTTTTGCGAACTAGTCCTAGGTTTTTTGCTCAGTCTGGAAAAAAAAACACTGCAGCACAATTCTCTGAACTCTCTAGGTCAATAATTATAAAATTTTTTTTTGAAATTTACCCCCTTGGGAAGCTATAATGGGGTCGTTTAGAAAAGGGGCCTGTCCATATTTAACCCAAATCCTAAAAAGCCTAAAGTAAAACTCAAAATGTCACAAAACCTGGTGAGCACATGTGACAGGTGATTCTAAACAAGCATGCAAAGTTTTAAGAACATCAGATCACAGCAGGTGCTTTAACAGTCATAAATATTAAAAAAAATAATATTTCTATGGTAAATTACCAGGATTTTCAAAAAATGCTTTTTTTAAATCATTGATTTAGGTTGTTATAGGCTTGCTATAATACATTATACATTAATATGTATAATATGTATAATACATTAATGCACATTAATTGCAGCTATATTTTTATTTTGTGATTTTTTTAATATTACATTTTTTAAATATTAACATTTAGGGTTAGTTTTTTTCAGGTAGTAATTTCAGTACTTTAACTTCAGCTTACTTCATTTAGTTGCCAATGCAACATTTCTAAAAAAAAATTGTTTCCCTTTCCCTTTTCATGTAATATTTATATTTTATTTCAGCTTTACTTCAATTGACAAAAAATGTTTTTATAGTTTTAGTTCTGGTTAATTCTGATAACCTAATACTGCTTTTATGGTGATATTTTCTGTAAACATTCTTTAAACAATCTTTTGTGAACATTCTTTAATACTGCTTTTTTCTTGTAAACATTCTTGTCTTCCAAGAAACAAAGTCATATGTATGGAAAACCCATTTCCACCTCAGAGTAAAAAATAAGAAAGGAAATTATGAGCGGAAGTTTGAAACAAGAAATACCTGCACTCTGAGAAAAATACTGTTGAAACTGAAAGATATAAAGTCACAGTGAGACGCAAGGCCAGAATTGTGAGATATAAAGTTACAGCTGGGAAATATAAAGTCACAAATTCGAGAAATAGAGTCATAATTATAGATTTCATAGATATACAGTCCCTTTTTATACTCCAAGGCAGTGACAGGTTTTTATACATACAGGTTTGGAACACCATAAGTGAGAATAATTTTGACAAATCTTTTGAGTAAGCTATTTTTAACAAAATCTCAGCAAGTTTGAACCATGTCACCTTGACCACAGCCAAAGGCTTTGAACCTGCTAGGCTGCACACATTTTCTTAGTAAATGCAAATACCAGTAACACAATATAAGGTTTGGCAGCTCATTTCCATTGAATATTATATCAACTTGTGTTTGCAGCCAACTGATACTTTCGTTGCACTAGTGAGCACATAGTGTGAGCACTGCTGCGTTGCCAGAGAGGCTGGTGGAGATTGATACTGCAGCACCTAGATTAGTCCATCCAAAGGAGTTCTCACTAACAGATAGAATCTACCAGGAGCTGATGTTTATAAATGGGATACAGAGAGTGGAGTGCAGTGCCTTCCCTGTAGATAAAGATGTGAAGCTTTGTCTTAGATAGCAAGAACAATGAGGTGGTTGGATGTGTACATTTACACTGGTGTGTGTGTGAATGACTTATTGCATGTCACTGCGACACCACTCCTTAGGGGAAAGTGAGGCAGAGACTGCTGGGAAGGCCTTGGGGATGGCTGGTGCAAATGTCAAACCAGAAACATGCAATTCTGAACTAGATAGATGTAACATGAACAACAACAGCAGTGATCTCCAGAATGAGAGATGCTGTAGATGTGCAACAATGCTTAGTGCGATTGAGACAACAGTGGTGGGGGATTTGAATCATTCCAGTGAATCGATTGCTTTGAATCAGTTTATTCAGTGATTCGTTCTGTGGAATATACGGGCTGCGTCCAAAATCATGTTTCAGTCTGAACTGAAATAGTATGAATGTAATCCAAGCATACAACATTAAAGGAGAAGTTCACTTCCAGAACAAAAATTTACAGATAATGCACTCACCCCCTTGTCATCCAAGATGTTCATGTCTTTCTTCAGAAATTATGTTTTTTGAGGAAAACATTTAAGGATTTCTCTCCATATAATGGACTGCTATGGTGAACGATCCCAGCCAAGGAAGAAGGGTCTTATCTATCAAAATGATCAGTTATTTTCATTAAAATAATACAATTTAAATATTTTTAATCTCAAATGCTCGTCTTGTACTGCGCTGCCTGAACTCTGTGTATTCTGGCTCGAGGCAGTTAGGGTATGTCGAAAAACTCCAAATGTATTTTCTCCCTCAAGTTCAAAAATTTAAATATCATCCTATATTACTGCAGATGTACCAACCCATTCTTTGCAAAGTGAACATGCAAAAGAAGATCAAACACCCTTAACAAAAAAGGTAAAACAGCGATATAGGATGATTTTGAAGTTGAAGGAGAACATGAGATGACATGAGTTTTTCGACATACCCTAACTGAACCGGAAAAAAACAGAGTTCAGGCAGCGTAAGACAAGACAAGCGTTTGACATTAAAAAGTATATAAATTGTATTATTTTTATGAAAATAACCGATCGTTTCGCTAGATAAGACCCTTCTTCCTCGGCTGGGATCGTTCACCATATTTCCAACTGCATTTGGGATCGTTTGAAGACACATTTAAACTGTATTTTGGAAGTTTAAACTCGGGGCACCATAGAAGTCCACTATATAGAGACAAATGCTGAAATGTTTTCTTCAAAAAACAATGTCTTTACGACTGAAGAAAGAAATACATGAACATCTTGGATGAAAAGGGGGTGAGTTCATTATCTGTAAATTTTTGCTCTGGAAGTGGACTTTTCCTTTAACCATGTTGATACTCTTTTCAAATACTCTTAATGTAGTTTTAAAATATAGTAGGTAAGTATGCAATCTTGGATGCAGCTATGCTTTTTGTTACTGAATCAATGAATCATTCACTCACTTGATTCAGTAAGTCCATCCAATAAAAAGCGGCTTTACATTCGACACTAATGAGGTACTTGCTCAGTGTGTCATACTTCTTTCTTGGCGAAATTTTGTGGGCCATATTTAGTCATTTACAGAGGTGTCTGCATGATTTTGAGTTAGGCAAGAAAAAATTCCCTTCACAGATTTCGTTTTTTGGTTACACGCACAGGCCAACAGAAAGCTGAATGAATGTCCATCCCTAACCATTAGTGTGGCGTAAACAGTACCAAATATACAAAAGAGATAGTACAAATGCATAGACACAAATTCACTAAAATTGAAAATTTCCATGAAAATAGTGAGGAGAAACAGAAACAGGGTCATACTGCAAACAGAGACATAAGGAAAGAGGGGGAGAGAGAGGGATTGTTCAGTAGCTTGCTGCTTTTTCCTTACTCCTCTGAGACCTGGAGATTCAGTGGAGTCTGGCCCCTGCAGATGCTAGAGAGAAAAAAACGACTGTTAACTGAACTCAGACATGTCTACATAGATTCAGGTTGTGCTGGAGGAGTGTACCGTATACAATGTGTGTCTGGAAGACAAGAAAACAGGACTTTAAGCTTATAAAACTGAACCATGTTGGTTACTGTAGCTCACATGGTTTTAGCTGGTGTGGTTGTGCTTGTTGGAAACCCTTTTAAAACCATCAAACCGGCCAATCATGGTTACCTGTCTGGCTAAGCTTGTCAGACTGGTCTGTTTTGCTGGTTTTAGATGGATTTTGGACACTTTTTAGCAGCTCAGACATGGAGACCACACATTCTGGCGGGGTTCCTCCCCTTTTCCATCTTTTTATCTCTCTATACTCTTCTTTAAAGCTTCAAAATGACCAGAAGGAGAATGTAAACCAGAGCCATGCTATGCTAACAGTGCTAACAGGCGCTAACTACTTGACATTACAGAATGGTACCTAGGAAAAATTTACTACAAATAAAACAAGCAAAAAAACATGATTGCTATAGTTAAACCATGGTAACCACAAATTAGCCATGGTTTTGCTACACTAACCATACTTTATTTGTAGTAAAACTGTGGTTATACAATGCTAATCAGTATGCCAAAAACAGGGTTATTACACTTTTACTATAATAAAACCATGGTTAATTTTTGTAAGAGGAAGCAACAAAACACAAGCACAGATTATTGTCAAAGTGACATTTTGAGACTTTATTCCCAATGTAATCATGAAATAACTAAATATGCTAGAAGTGCTAATAGGCGCTAACTATATGACATTACAGAATGAGTCAACAAAACCATTAGTTAGGGCACAGATTGTCGTCAAACTGAGATTTTGAGACTGTATTCCCAATGCAATCATGAAATAACTAAATACATTAGCAGTGCTGCTAACAAGCGTTAACTGTTTGACATTACAGAACGAGTCAACAAAACCATTAGTTAGGGCACAGATTGTTGTCAAACTGAGATTTTGAGACTTTATTCCCAATGTTATCATGAAATAACTTGCGAATTTTCACTAGCTAGTGAAAGTAGCATCACAGAAGCGAATAAAAGTTCCCTCAGGCCATATATAGGCCTGTATGTGCGCTAACACTCTTACCGTTTCCTTTTTTTATATAAGGGTAACTCTGATGGGCACAGCAGCACAATATGACCTTGTTAAACTCTCTATGGATAAAATAAACCTTTAATTATTTAGTAATAAAATTTATGAGAACGAGAAAAAACTAGCAGAGTACAGGACTTGTGTTGCTTGCGCCACTCTGGAAATGAGAGACGCTTAAGGGGACCCAGGAGACTGTGTGTCCTCTCGAACACTCTCTGACCTTGGCTATCGATTCCCGTGGCTTTGCCTGCCCTTCCTTAGCTGTCAGCGTAACTTTATAGCCCTTTAATGACCACTCCACCATCATCACCATGGTTGGCTGACACACCAAACACAAAATATGGGATTGAGTATGTTTCAGACAATATTCATACACAAGGTACGACATTGGTGTTTGCAGTGGCAGCAAGTTCACCGCTCGGTATTTCATTGCTCAGGGTTGGAAGAGCTATATAAACAAAGTGGTTGAACAACGCAGCTATTCATTGATTTTGCGCTTTTGTAGTATCTAAATTCCATTATTGACATTAGTGTGCTGCTTTGTTATTAATGCGATGGGTGTTTTATTCAGTGTTTTTTAATGAGGACTTGTTTATTGATTGAGACGTTTGTGGTATCGATCAGGTTTGAGTTGTTTGTAGTGCTTTACGCTGCGAGCTTCAGCTTTCTTCGCTTTCCTGAGTTTTTGTCATAGTCTCCTCTGCGTGTCTCTCACCCGATTTTTCTCTCTCACTCTCTCTGTTCCTGCTGAATTATTGAAGCATGTTTTGATTGCCAGAATGATTGGAAATCTTAGGCTGAAACATTCAACAGCTAAATCTTCATGCTTTCCTTATCCGCTTTCCCACTCTCCCTTTCCCTGCATCCTTCTGCTATAAAAGTGTTTAAAAACAACATGAAATTTGCATCGGGTTTGCTTTCTTAATAAATATCCCTGGTCTTATATGGCAAATAAGACGACATGAACTTGTCAATAATATGTCCAAGTTATATTTCACACTAAACGAACGAATAACGCGTTCTATAGAGCAACTAAAGGGACATGGTTGACGTTAGCCGCTTGCTAGCGTTAGCCTGTTATATTACAGTATATAAACAGGGTTGCCAACTTTTAAGTTCAGCTTGGAATGAGATTTTTTTTTTGTTTTGGAGTGGAGGGTTGGGGGGAGGGGGTGGCAATCTCGATTTCATATCTATTTATATGTATATACTGTACATATAAGGGGATACAAATGCAGCTGAATGCTTTTTTAGCACCATTTTAAACTTGGTTTAAATTCAGTATTTGCTTGCATTTATTGTGTGTACTTATACAAATATCGTAAGTTATTACCTTTTTAAATTTCACATTTAAAAATATAGTGTTTAATCATTTCTAAATATTTATTCAAATTAAAAACTTAAAAATAAGCAAGCAGGTATGACCTGCTATAGTCTAGATACATGTATATTTAGCAAAGAACCATACAGGTACCTAGTGGGTAAACCATGGCATTACAAATGAAAATGATTTGTTCTTTATTTAAATAGGTTTAAATAGGTTCTTTATTTATGCAAATATTTATATATCAAGTAAAATAGTAAAAGTAAAAAATATATATATTTCTTGATCTTAGACAGGTTTCTTAAGTGTGCATGATTCATTAATAGGTTTTCAAATCAAAATCAATCAAAATGATTTTTTTCCGACCACAAAATTACTCTAATTTGCCTCTTTGCACTGGAATTTAAAACACTTTTCTCTATTTAAACTTAAATACTACACAAATTAAAAATATAAAATATAATACAAAATATTATATATATATATATATATATATATATATTTATATTAAGTCATTAATGAACCATAATTATTGGACAAATAGTATTTAGTACTAAATGATCTCCTTAAAATGTTAAATAAATATTACTTAACTAAAATATAGAACATTTATTTAACTGAAAAATAGTTATGCTGTATGGTCACATTATAAGTAAGCAATACCTAAGGGTTAAATGCAAGAAAACCATATTAACCCTTACGAAAATGAACAATGGTTTTATTATAGTAAAAGTGTAGTAATCATGTTTTTGGCGCATTGATTACCATTTGTATAACCATAGTTATACTACAAATACCATGGTTAAAGGAGTCATCGGATGCCCATTTTCCACAAGTTGATATGATTCTTTAGGGTTTTAATGAAAAGTCTATAATATAGACAGGTTTCTTAAGTGTGCATGATTCATTAATAGGTTTTCATAACTTTCCTGGTTTTTAATGTATCCGTATAGGAGAAAAGCACTCTTTTCAGAGGACGGTACTGATGTAACTCAAGCTTGGACACTAAGAGCAATGATGAAAGTCTCAACTGAAGCTTTCAGTAAGTCTGTTACTCCATAGATTCAGTTTTACAGGACTAAAGATAGATCTTCCATGGAAATACTCCCCCGTGTCTGTAACTCCAGCACTGTGTATTTTAACAGCATAAAGCAATACACCGTTGGCGTCAGAGCCATTGCTTACATAATGGACTGCATTAACTCTACATCTGCCTCTAGAGCCGTGAGGCTGAGCAGGGTTTACGTGCTCAGCTGTGCTCGACTGGAGCTTTACTGTTGAGCTGAACACAAGTTCAAATCTTTTGTCTTCTGTAAAAGAGTTTGTATGTTTTCTTGAACTCATGCTGAGATTGGTTAAGTTTGGAATAGCATACTAATAAGCACTATAGGTATTTCTGCTAAGTTAAGGGAATTTTCTGTATGAATGGGATACACAGACAATGACCTACATTTGCTAAAATGTGCAGTTTTCAGCAGATACTTTATCCCACAATTCAGCTGACTCCACTTGACATTCCATTTACAGTGTGACAAATAAACTAGAAGCATATCAACCATGATTTATAACATGCCAAAAACTGATTTTTTTTATTTCAAAGATGGTAACTTATGAATTTTACATGCAAGATAGTGAGGTAATATGACAACAGTGTTACATGAAAGAGATTTTTATTTTGCACACTATTAAATCTATTAAGTGAATTTAAAGTAAAAAATAAAGTATTATTATTTTGTTTTGTGGAGGTGAAATAATATATTGAACATTTCTTTGTGAGCTACATCCAACAGCTATTGTATTCATTAAAGCAGTAAAGCAGAACTAATGACTGATGACCTTTCTTTTTGTTAATTCAAGGTCGACAACAAGAGGGAGTGAAAGGGAGAAAATGGGGATGACTGAAAGAAAGAAATAAAAAAAGAAAAGATCAGCAGAGAGAGCACATCGCATATTCTTTTTCAAGTGAAGAAGTTGGTTTTCGGCACGTGTTTATATGAGAGCTAGAGAGCGAGCGAGAAACTGAGTCTGAATAGGTCAGGAAGAGTAAAGCGTGAGATTCTCCTAAGAACAGATCAAACAGTCCGAATTGGACTGTGACAGTGCAGGGACAGCTGTGTGCTGACAGTAGATTTACATGCTGTATACTTACTGACCACAGGGATTTCTTCCAGTAATCTGTGATGTGTTTGTGTGTGTAGCTTGATACTGTTTTCAGTGTGTTCACAGAGGTCAGTCATCTTACAAATGCATCATGACTAAGCTGCTGATATTAAAGTCTTGAACTCGCTAAACAAACGGAAAAAACAGAAAGCACCAAACGATCGTTTAAAAATGACCGTGAACTCTGCTCAGATCATGACTGATATAAAATATTATTTCCGTGCAGATCTTTCCTTTTACAAGTTCCTCCTCCGTCTCTAATTCTGGCTCTGCAAAACATTCTGTAGCATCTTGGCAATAATAGTTATTATTAAATGCAATCGATTGGCCAATGACGCATATCTTTCTGCCAGTGGGAGGAATGACTATTGCTAGCAAAATAGATACTGGCCTAGAGACTTCAGTACTAAATAGAGGTTTAACAGTCAGTTTCTGAGAACATTTTATAAGAAATGGAAGGGGGTTTCTATTTTTTAATCCTTTTATGTGTGGTTTGAAAATGACTCATTCTTCTGAAATTGTAATTATGATGTAAATTTATTTCAAGATTTCAGAAGCGTGCGCTTCCTCCGTGTTTGTTTACTCTGTGTTTCCTCATAATTGGTTTATCTCAGGATTGGGAACGACTATAAAACATTACTGTTTTAAGGAGACCGTTTTGAGAGATTAGTGCCGGCAGCCCTCATTTAACCATTTAACCCTCCACTCCATCCTTCTTATTGTGTATTCTAAGATTGAGACTTTCTATAGAATTTTAATCCTAGGCTGAAAACCAGCCAAATAAGATGAAACGCAGTGATTCACATTTCTTTGGACTGAATTATTGACCAGAACAAGTAAAAAATACAATATCCTTGAATAAGGTTGAATAATAAGCTTGAATAAGGTTTCCAACAGATTCCAAATCAGTTCCAAAACTATTAACAGTTGTTTTATCGAGTTTTAGTCAATACTGAAAGAAATGTCTTCATTTAATTTTGTTTATGCTCATTAGGGCTTTCACCACTTCTCGATTCAATTCGAGTACTCGATTTAAAAAAAAAAAAATCCTGGATTGTATTTTGCCCTTGTCGAATAACCAGCAACATACCAGAAGTGGCAAATCTCACGGACGAGAAAACAAGGGTGCGTGATATATTTTACTCGTTTAAAACCATAATAAATCATAATGATATTGTGAATTAACAAACAATGCGATTCAATTAAATAAATATATGCGCTTAGAGTTATTATTTACATGTGTGGAGCGTCTCAAACTCCATCTCTGCATATTGTTGTTATCATCTGGGAACGCAATCTCCGCCATTTCATTAAACTGATAAGGTAAATCATTTATAAACCTACGCAAACACAGAATACATCATGTTCATCGCGATTTCAAAATAAAAGTTTATACCCTCGCTCTAAATTTATACATTTTGATGTCCACATATTCAATACATTACAGTGGCTGTAGCATTTCTGTCCTAAAGAATGGCCAAATCTTAAAGAATAAGTGGGCATTTAAATTAAACATTGTTTAGTCAGTATTAAACAAAGATTAGATCACGCAGTAAAATCTAAAAACAATCGTCAGGACGTTGGCGCCCTCTGCAGTCATTTGTTATAATGCCTAGTGTATTTTAACAGTTTTGATTAAAAAAACCATATAATTGCTTGCTTTTGATACCTTACTTAAACTATATTTATTACTTCATTGCTAGTATATATGTATTTTAATACATTTTAAAGGCTATATATATATATATATATATAATCCATAATTGTTCACAACCAATTAGTTAGATCAGTGGTTCTCAGCTGGTGATGGAAAATTACATTATATACAAATTATATTATATACAATTAAACAATAATAACATTGACCATATAATTGTTCTGAATTTAATTTTAGTTTTGTGTATCTCATTTGCCTTTATAATGTGTATATCAGCAACTGAAAAGTCCATACTGGTTGACATCTAATTCATTTGTCAGATAAAGGATTCTCAGCTGGTGTTAAAAAAAAAGCAAAAAACTAATATGCCACTTACCATATAATTATTCAGATTTAAGAAAATAGGCCTATTAAATGGATGGAGAAAATATATCCCATTTATTTTGTACCTTAATCAAACTCTACATAATTATTTGTAATTGGTGTATTTATTTAATTTTATTTGTCACTTGGTAGAATTAGGCAGATGTCAAGATGGACAGGTTGTGACATGCTTATCCATAAAAACCATGAACATTTATAAATATATATATATATATAAATGAGTTAATGTATTAACATGACATTTTTTACACTATTTATTAATCTTTGTTAATGTTCAACATTACAGTCGTTCATTGTTAGTTCATGTTAACTTACAGTTTATTAACTAATGTTAACATGCATTCGTAAATGCTGAAATTAACATTAACTAAGATTAATCAAAGTATTGTTTGTTCTTAGTTCATGTTAACTAATATTAACTGATGAACCTTATTGTAAAGTGTTACCAAAATATGACTAGATTTGTTATAAACAAGGTTCACTGTATGTTCTCAATGTGCCTTACGTTGTAAATTACTGAAGAGACTGTTGAGTCCTGAGCAAAAAAAGTTGAGAACCACTGACTAGGAAAACCAGGTAGTTTAAAGATCCTAAAAAACAATACATTGATCTAAAGTTGTCTATAATGAAATATTTTTTCTTCAAAGAACCAACTTAAGAACGCTGTAAGGTGAAAATGAATCTATCTACGGTGCTGCAAAGAACCTTTTTGCAGCTGTACGTCTGAAAGCCACAAGATTCACGCTTCAGTAATAAATCGATGTTCATATGAATTTGCTGTGGCACTTTGCTTAAAAGAGCATTTATATTGAGCTGATGAGCTGACCGAGCATCTGATAATGTCTGCCGCATGTGGCCTTTCCATCTAGGAAGGATAGACGTCATATATGACATTTGGGTGTGATCTTAAGCAAGATATATAGCATAATTTATTTCCAGTTATAGACAGGTGATTTGGCAGTTGTCAGGGCCAGTTGTGTGCCAGTGCGCCCTTCTCATCCAGCTCTGAGGAGACAGATGGTCATGCGGGCTGCCAAATCACCGGGTGAATGCGTATTTACAGTACCTGGATCTGCATGGAAACTCTCGAAGGTATTCTTTACCCACTTTGAAATGTTTTAGCATGCAGGCTTTTTCTTATCATGGCAGACCTGACTTGCTATATGTCATAGGTTGACATATGAAATATGTTGGTTTTCTTCTGGACTTTGTAATGATATACTGATAATGCAAAAATACATTATAAAGATTAAGTATGTCATTTTTTGTCAAAATACTTGTGATATTTATAGAAGCCCATTTGCGACTTTTTATCTACAATTCTGACTTTTATCCCGCAATTCTGACTATACGTCTTGCAATTCTTACTTTATTTCTCACAATTGCGAGTCTATATCCCGCTGTTCTGAGGAAAACAGTATTTAGTAGTTGTGAGTCTATATTTTGCAGTTCTAACTTTTTCATTATTGCAAGTTTATATTTTGTAATTCTGACTTTATTTCTTGTAATTGTGAGTTTATATCTTGCAATTCTGACTATTTTTCATTATTGCAAGTTTTTATTTTGCAATTCTGACTTAATTTCTTGTAATTGTGAGTTTATATCTTGCAATTCTGACTGTTTCATTATTGCAAGTTTATATTTTGCAATTCTGACTTTATTTCTCGTAATTGTGAGTTTATATCTTGCAATTCTGACTATTTTCATTATTGCAAGTTTATATTTTGCAATTCTGACTTAATTTCTTGTAATTGTGAGTTTATATCTTGCAATTCTGACTATTTTCATTATTGCAAGTTTATATCTTGCAATTTGACTTTATTTCTCATAATTGTGAGTTTATATCTTGCAGTTCTGACTATTTCTCGTAATTGCAAGTTTATATCTTGCAGTTCTGACTTTATTTCTTGTAATCAGTTTATATCTTGCAATTCTGACTTTAGTTTTCGTAATTGTGAGTTTATATTTTGCAATTCTGACTTTTATTTCTTGTAATTGTGAGTTTATATCTTGCAATATTTTTCATAATTGCGAGTTTATATCTTGCAATTCTGACTTTATTTCTTCTAATTGTGAGTTTATATCTTGCAATTCTGACTTTATTTCACATAATTGTGAGTTTATATTTTGCAGTTCTGACTTTCTCACAATTGTGAGTTTATATCATGCAATTCTGACTATTTCTCGTAATTGCGAGTTTATATCTCACAGTTCTGACTTTATTACTTGTAATTGTGAGTTTATATCACACAATTCTAACTTTATATTGCAATTGTGAGCTTATATCACACAATTCTAATTATATCTCGCAATTTCGAGTTTATATCATGCAATTCTGAGAACACGCAATTCTGAAAAAAAGTCAGAATTGTGAGTTTATATCTTGCAATTCTGACTTTACTACTCGCAATTGTGAGTTTATATCTCATTTTGAGAAAAGAATGTCAGAATTGTGAGATAAAAAGTTGCAATTACCTTTTTTTGTTATTTATTCAGTGGTGGGAAGGGCTTCCATAGATATTTGAATGTATTATGCAACAATACATGTTCAGGAAACCTGTTAGAGAAATTTTAATAAAGTGTATTAAAGAAATTAAAAAAATCCTACTGGTTGACTAATTCGTTTTTTCATCACCAGCTTAGAACCACCAATCTAACAATGCAAAAATAATAAAAAAAAATAACATGCCACTTTGCATATTAAGTAAATTTAATTTAAAAATTAAAAATGTAAAAAGTCATTTTTGTGCCAATTGTGCCAATTTGCTGAGCCTTCAATTTTATTCAAAAAAAAAACTCACCAGACAGTTGGTGCCTTCCAAATCAGTCTTGAAGCGTAAAAACACTTTCTTGAAGTGTCAAAGGGTATGCAGCAGAGAGGAAGAGAGCAGACTGTGTGTGTGTTTTGTGTATCAGTGACTTACAAGAGGCCATCATTTCCCATAGTGCTTCAGCTTGGCTCTGGCGTTTACTCTGGTGCGGTGAGAGTGAGAGGTGAGTCTCATATCAACAGCTGTGCTCAACCTAGATAACACAACACATTTAAAGCACAGAAATGTCAACATAAATTCATCAGAGAGACTACAATATTATACCATGCAGATGTTCAGAACATAATTCAGGGCAGGAGCCCTTATCACATTTTTTTTTTGATAAAAAAGGGCTCAGGACTTTCAGCGGGGTCCAAAAATCTGAGACCACATTGAAAATATGGGATTCAAATTACAAACATCCACTGCTGTTAATTTTTTCAAATGTTTTTGAAAGAGTTTCTTTACCTAGGCTGCATTATTTGATCCAAAATAGAGTAAAATCAGTAATATTACGAAATATTATTAACATTTTTATTCCTCTAATGGCAAAGCTGAATTTTAAGCAACCATTACATTATTTTTGGGGAAACCATAATACAGTTTTTTTTTTCAGGATTCTTTGCTGAATGAAATTACTTTTAATTTATGTGTCCTTGCTTTAAAAAGAATTTCTTTCCAAAAAAAAAAAAATCGTACAGACCTCAAACTTTTGAATGGTAGTGCGTACATACACTGGCAGTCTCAAGCTAGAAGATAAACAGAGGAACCTGTATATTGCCAGTCCTTTTCTTATCCTTCTGTTCTTCTGTTTCAGGCTCTTTTCTTATTTGTGTGAGTAAACATTTCTGGCAATGGCTGCTCTAGATTACCAAGTCCCTCTAAAGATTAAGTAAAAATCACGAGAGGATCTCAGCGCCACTGAAACACACACACACACACAAACACACACTGAGAATACAGTGGAGTTAATTACTTTCCATGGATAAAGGCAAAAGCAAGATAAAACGAATGAGAAAGTGAAAGAGAAGTAGTGAGGGAGGGAGAGAAGCAGCAATGATGCTTCCAGGCATTCGTTCTGTCATTTTGTTAACAGCCTGATCGATAGTGTGTCAACAGTGTGTCTTGTAACAGCATAACCTTAGTCATGCCCTTATTCACTTACATGGCAGAGCAATCAGCTACAACATGGTGCAGGGCACACAAACACACATACGGAAATATTTAGCATCTGATATAATCTCCTGTACTGTATAGACCTTTTGTAGCGATAAACAGTGAAATAATCAAGTTCATGTTCTGTTATCCACTAAGATAATGCCTCTGTCCTCATTACAACCCAACAAATACAGCACGTGTGTATGTCTGCAGACCTCTCTGCACTGCTGCTGTGGTCTCCTTGCTGGAAAAACCAGGTCAGAGCTGTCTAACTGTGTCTTAACCAGACGCTAAAGTCATACAGTATACCGGTACTGAAAAATACTGCAGTACCATATCGGAAATTTCACAATCTGACCTATGCAATACTGTGCTGCTATTCAGCACAGTTTGGTAACTACATTTTAAAAATGAATTTAATTATTACATTTTAGTGAGTGTCACTAAAAGCATGTTCAGTTTTAGCCGAAACAGCTGAACACGAATCTGGCAACATTTTATGTTAGCTGTTGTATGTATTGCAGCAAATCAGAAATAAAATGTCTGGTCAGTGGCGTTAGTGGCGTTAGTGGACCTAACCAATAGGTTAACAAAAGCAAATGTGAGGTAAAAATGCATTTACTGAGGTAATCATGCCATTTTAGCTTGATTTTTTAAACTCTTATCCTGGCTAGTGTTTCATAAGAGTGCAGTGTTGTACCAGGTGAGCTACTAAGTAAGTTTACATCAGAAAAACCACTTCTATAAAAATTAACTATGTGATTTCAATACAAATCATGCACTATAAAAGTATTTTAAGGTCATTTAGTCTTTATTAATCAGCAAGTAATAAAAGTGGCTGGTGTTTTACTGCCACTAGTGGTCATTTCAGCTGGAAATTCCGCATTTTTCCAATGAGCCTATTGTAACGATGTTCCATTTCTAGTCTGGTTTCTGACGCCTACATTGTCATTTAATTAAAATATAAAGAGCTCAAGCTAAATCTGGCAATGTTTTATGACATCACTTGTTGTATGTATTGTGGCAAATCAGAAATAAAATGTCCGGTCAGTGGTGTTATAAAAGTTTAATGCTATGTTGTGTTTGAAAATGCTGTAACTTACACAAACTTACACTAAACCCTACCCTAAACCAAACTGACCAAATGTCAGATAAAAATTAATTTACTGAAGTAATCATGCCATTTTAGCTTGAGTGTTTGAACTTTTTTATTTTGACTAGGGTTTCATGAGAGTGCAATGCTGTACCAGGTGGGCTACTGAGCAAGTTTACATCAGAAATGCCACTTATAGAAACTTGGTTATGTGATGTCAACGTCAAAATGTATTAGTTTCCAAATCATGCACTACGGTAAAAGTGTTTTGAGGTCATTTGGCCATTTTTTATTAATAAGACATAAAGGTTGTTGGTGTTTTACTGCCTCTAGTGGTCATTTCAGCTGGTACCTGCACATTTTTTCCACCTATTGTAATGATTATGTTCCGTTTCTAGCCTGTTTTTTGACAACTATGTTGTCATTTAATCAAAAATTTGTATAATTTGTCAATTGTATAATTATAGTTATTTAACTCTTTCCCGCCAGCGTTTTTAATCATTTTCACTAAATTTCTATAGCCCCAAGAATATTTTGTTGTTTGACTATCTGAACATGCAATACATCAAAATAAAGAACAGAGACTCTTCTTTTATTCTAGCCTAAAGCATTATTTTTAATCTACACTTTAATGTAGGTAAATTTCATTAAAGCAACATTTTATGCAAAAATGAGAAAATAGCATTTTCTGGATCATATTGAGTACAATTATCAAAGCAAACATTCAGTAGATCACTTCCATCAGCATCCCCAAAGTTTGCACAGTCCTTCACTATTTCCTGGATCAACATTTCACACGTAACATTAGGCAGTTTTGATTTATATGCTGTTTGTTGTTGATAATCACAGGATTTTTCATACGCATCTGCTAACATGAGATCGCTCGTTTTCGCATCTGTGTTTTTGATCAGGAAATTCTGTTATCATTCAGAAGATGCGCCCCCTAACGTATAACAGTGAAAACACGGAAAGCCGTAAAATATCAGCTTTAGCCAGGAAGTGTTTTCTCACAAAAGACAAGATAACTCGTCTTTGGCGAAGATAAAAATGAATGTAAAATGTAATAAAAATATGTATTTAAATAATATAAACTATATTACATTTGATTTAAAGACTATTTGCTTGAGATTTGAAAAATAGAACTAAAAAAACTCACAAATATACTGATGCTCATAACAGTTGTGCCTATTTAGGAAAAAAAAAAAAGATTTACCCTATTACATATGAGTATATTTAACTTAAAAACTAGCCCCATTGCGGTTTTTTAGTGAAGTGCTTTGACCTGTAAAACCCATTGGTGGTTTAGTCCAGCTAACTGAAAACTAGCAGCACACATTTCCCTTAGGGAGCCATGAAACGTCAACCCTGGAGAGAGTCTTCCTCAGATCCTCAACAGACAGCCCATAAACGTATTGATTGGCAGTTAGCTGTTAACATTGATATGTTTCTAATGATGTCCTCTGTGACTCCATCACCTCTTCAGCTCATTAGTTTAGATGCTAATGCTTACCCATGCAGAACTGCTAGGATAAATGGTGGCTAACGTACTTTAACATTAACCTTGCTTCAGCTAAGCTGAAAAACAAAACCACCATTTTCTCAGAGAGAGTAGTATAGGTTGTTACTGAATTGATGACAAATACAGTTAGCAAAAATATAGTTTAAATAGCTGATTCCAGCTTAGCACTATTCCACAGAATAACCCAGTCGCTCTTTCCTTGAGTTTTATAAATGCAGCTCACGTTCAGCGCACAAGGTCCACATACGCAGGTGTCTGAGTCCCTCGATTCTGGAAAAGAGTCCAGAGGTGAGACAGAAAGGGGACGTTTTATGTAAAGCTGCTTTGTTTTATGCAGGATGAGGGTAGTGCTCTGTGGGTCCTTCTGAATAATGCAGAAACGGACTGAGCCCTCTGGTCTGTCATGGAAAGGCATGGGGGATGCGATTAAAGATTTATACCCTCTGGGCCGCTGGAGAGAGTCCACCCTGTGGTCTAACTTGGTTGAGCTCCTTTGTACCCCTGTCAGTAGGGTCATATATGTCCTATGAAGAAGACAGAGAGGACAGGGGCCCTGAATAATACAGATGTGAGGCACTGAAGTGACCAATCCCATTGGCTTCCGACCAAGTGTTTGTGTCAAGAATGCTTCTGGAGTTTAGTTAGTTAGTATTTTTTTCTGGTAGTTTTATGCATAAAAAATATGAAAATTGTTTTGATTAATAAGATAAAAGACTAATATCAGTGATCTTTTTTATCCTATGTCAGAACCAAAGGCTGTTTTGTTGCAGTATATTAAGGCTACAAATACGTCTGGAAAGAGTATTGCTAAATTATGGTGTCGGTAATCAAAAACTTTTGTTTTAATGTAATGATGCATCTGTATATTGTCAATAAATAAGAGGTGTTAATAAAAGTCCAAAACCATTGGCTTTTAATATATTAAAAATTAATAGATACAAGATATGACAGATTAAAAAAAAGCTAAAAAAAGCCTTCCTTTTTTATCTGCAGTAAATTTCTTAATATTTTTTGGGGGGATGCACTAAAAATGATTGGCTAAAAACTGTATTTAATTTTATTTAATTTAATAATTGAAATAAAGCTATCTATATCTATCTATCTATCTATCTATCTATATATATATATATATATATATATATATATATATATATAGCTTTATTTCAATTATTAAATTACTTAAAGTACGTATATAATACATGTAAATGATAAATGTTTTCTTGGCAACCTACTTAAATAAGTTGAAATACTTAAATCACTAAAACCAAAACTATAATAAAATAAAGCTAAAAAAAAAAATAAAAAAATAAAAATAAAAATGACAAAAGCACACAAAATTAAACTAAAAATAAAAAAAATCAGTAAATTCAAAACTAATAAATACTATAATAGTATACAAATAATACTAAATAGCACTGAATAATAAAGTAACATTAATGTTGTTATCATTGACAAAACTGTGAAATAATCCAGATAATAAAAATGAATAGATACAATATATGACAGATCGAAAAAATATATATATATATATATGCACACATGTGTGTGTTTGTGTATAATAATTGAAAATGATAAATGTTTTCTTGGCAACCAACTTAAATAAGTTGAAATACTTAAATTACTAAAACCAAAACTATACTAAACTAAAGCAAAGCAAAACAAAAAAACTAAAATAAATAAAAAATAATTAAATAAATAGATAAAAAATAAAAATGACAAAGGCACATAAAATTAAACTAAAATGTCAATTCAAAACTATAATAGTATACAAATAATACTAAATTAGCACTGAATAATAAAATAACATTAATGTCATTGTCATTGATAAAATTGTGAAATAAGCCAGATTTATATCTAACAAAAATGTAAATTATGATATATTATCATCACATATGCACTGTTTCTAAACAGATCCAAACTCTCTACAAACTTACTAGAAAGCCAAAAAAGTGTAACAATGTCAAAAGTAATTAAGTCCAACAATGTAATTTCCAATTCAGTTAATAATTGCATTTTTGATGATTAACAAAGATTTTTTGCAGTGTAGTAATGTAGCAACAAGGCATGGGTTGACTAAAAAATGGTTTTCACTGAAGCTTTTGGACCAAGGAATTCTTGCTATTGAATCTATTTAGGACGACTAATAGGGAGCACAATTCAACAGAAGGGCCCTCATACCCTCAACCTCCAGCCATCCTCGAACTCCTCAGCCTCTAGCCCTTACGCAGCATATGCTGATGGATCTCTTAAAGTAACAATTTTTCACCTGTCGGTTGTGATTCTGGTCCAAGGCCGAGGACGCGTGACAGAGGCGCACTCTGCTCCTCTCCCTCAGCCTCACATCCATCCAACGGACAGATTTAGGGCTGGGAACCAGCCTGCACATCCTCTCGAAATAACACTCTGCCCTTTTCACACAAAATCCACACCCCAACCATTACTGAAGGCCCACCTCTGAAAACACACACACTCTTGTAATGGAAACAATGGCCACTAGCTGCCTCGAGCCTAGAGAGATAACGAGAGCGAGCGTGGTTTGGGAAGGTTAGATGTGGTATCGATCAGTTCTCTCGGTCTGAGACTTTTTACCACGCTAGAGTAATTGAGGATGAAGCAGGCAGAGCATGGTGCTTTCACCGGCCACATCACCAGCTAGCGCGCTAATGGAAAGGCAGCTGCTCCTGTCAGGGCTTTCCTCCAAGTGTCCTTAGCACAGAATACTGAACAGTAAGTTGAGAACGTCTCACACACACACACCCATTGTATTTTCCCTTGAACCAAATCCAATTTTTTATCAAGCTAGGATTAGTTTCCCCCTAAAAATGAAAATTCATCATTTACTCACCCTCAAGTTGTTTCAAACCCGTATGAATTTCGTTCTTCAGATGAACGCAGAAGGAGATGTTTGGAAAAATGCTCTATTCCATGCAGTGACAGTCAGCTGTTATTATCCAATTACCAATTTGGTACCAAAATATTATGCATCCCTATATTGACAAAATGACAAAAGCATTACAAAAGCTCTTCTGAAGTCACAGATGCTTAAATTTCAGTCTGTTCCCCACCAAAGCTACAAAAAATTGTAAAAATTTAGACTTTGCTGTTATCAGTGTCAGACACAAATAATCCAAGCCCACACCCTCGAGAATATTTGTTGAATGAATATCTGAACATGCAATACATCAAATAAAGAATAATGCTTAAAATTCAGTCTGTTCCTCACCAAAGCTATTATATGGCTGTAAATGACTTGTATGGACTGCTTCTGGGACCTTTATTGTGTCTTTTCCTCAATTTTGGAGTTTGACAACACCCATCTCCCTTCACAGTATGGAAAAGAGCAGCATAAACATTCTGCCCTGCTTTTGTATCCTACAGATGAAAGCAAGTCATAGATTTGGACCTACATGAGGGTGAGTAAATGATAAGAGAATTTCCATTTTGGGGTGAACTAGTTCCTCAGGACCAGATATGCAGAGCAACATGCTTATTTGATAAAAGAAAATTATTCTTTTCAGAGTCACCATGAGTGATTAATGGCCATGTGTGAGCATTATGACTGAACTGACACTGAATTAACAGAGTTGTGAAACAGACATAAAGTAGGCGACCATGTCAAAGTAGGAAAAAAGTATCTAGTGACATTCTGTAGTTTGTATGGAGTCCCGTCTCTGTGATCAAACATTCAGTCACAGAATAATCATTTAAATCTCTGTAATTTAGACTTCTTTCATAAACATCAGATACAAATAATCCAAGCCCACACCCTGACCGTCCTGTCTGCCATTTTCAATGCTTGAAAAGTGGCATACTTAATCACGACCCGACAGACGATCCATTGTGGACGGAGATGCCGTCGTGTGTCCTTGCAATCTCGATAGATTCAGATAATACTGCCATGTAGGTGTTGTACTCTTTCACAGGGCCATTCAATTAGCCAGTTAAACGCTCTGGCAGCTCTCATTGCCACCCAACACGCAAAAAATGAGAACAAACTTTTTTTTTTTCCAATGCATCAAATATTGCCCAGGGGCCTTATGAGCTTGTAAATCTCAGAGTGGGTCTGTTGTTATAGATGAAAGGAATAGTTTACTCACTGTCATCTGTCAGCATTTATGACTTTCTTTCTTCAGTAGAAGAGAAACTGTGAATTTTGGAAGAATATCCTGTCCGCGCTTGCCGATGAAAGTGAATGAGGACTGATGCTGCAAAATGCCAATAAATAAATAAATAAATAAATCCTAAAAAAAATTATATACAACTTTTGCAGACTATATTACAAGACTCTTGGCATCATGTGATAGAAATTAACAAAATAGACAGATAGATAGATAGATAGACAGACAGACAGACAGATCGATAGAACGACAGACAGAAAGAATAACTGACATAGAGACAGACAAAATGATAGATAAATGGATAGATAGATAAACAGATAGATAGACAGACAGACAGATAGATAGATCGACAGAACAACAGACAGAAAGAATAACTGACATAGAGACAGACAAAATGATAGATAAATGGACAGATAGATAGACAGATAGATAGATAGATAGAGAGAGACAGACAGACAGATAGATCGACAGAACGACAGACAGAAAGAATAACTGACAGAGACAGACAAAATGATGGATAAATGGACAGATAGACAGATAGATAGATAGATAGAGAGAGAGAGAGACAGACAGATCGACAGAGCGACAGACAGAGAAAAGAATGACTGACAGAGACAGACAAAATGATAGATAAATGGACAGACAGATAGATAGATAGATAGATAGAGAGAGACAGACAGACAGATCGACAGAACAACAGACAGAAAGAATAACTGACAGAGACAGACAAAATGATAGATAAATGGACAGATAGATAGATTGATAGATAGAGCGGATGGATGGATGGATGGATCAACAGACAGACAGACAGATAGATAGATAGATAGATAGATAGATAGATAGATAGATAGACAGATAGATAGATAGACCGATGGATAGATCAACAGACAGACAGACAGATAGATCGATAGAATGACAGACAGAAAGAATAACTGACAGAGACAGACAAAATGATAGATAAATGGACAGATAGATGGATAGACAGACAGACAGAATAACTAACATACAGACAGACAGTCTATCTGTCTATCTATCTGTCTGTCTGACGTTTTCTATCTATCAGACAGACAGACAGACAGATAGACGGACAGATAGACAGACAGATAGACAGATCATTTAATTAGACATTTAATCAGTCGTTCTTTGTGAACCAGAACACTTAATGTCCCAGAATGCATTACCTGTGTTAAATTTCTTTGAACTTCAATCCATCCAGATGTAATAAGCACTGCATTTTCACTGTTGCAAAGTTGCTGAAGGTGCAGAGAAGGCAATAAAGTAAGGATTTCTGATGAGTCACATAGCAGTAAAGGATCATGGGAAAAGGGCAGAGGACACTTGGCAGGAGATAGGAGAGCATGGAGGGAGATTTCTGCTGCAATTTTACACAAATGAGAAGAGCAAGCTAGGAAATTGAGCACTGTAGAGGGAATATTGCTGCACAGAAACTGCAGCTGGTGTTTCCGTATATATATATGAATGATGTATACCACACCCGCTCTTACAGAGGCGCCAGCCCAGCCGCCCGCTGCGAGATATGAAACATCCTGATCACGGATGCGGAGCTCCTATAGGTCCATTGTTCTAGCGAGCGAGCGAGCTCACAGTGAGGAAGAGAGAGAAACCGCAAGTTTTCCTCTATTACCCCCTACTCCAGTAGCAATCATCCTAGCATTCAGCCATGAGCCAGGGCAGAGGGGTTGTCTGCTCCAGCAGCGCAGGCCAGGAGGGTAAAAACTGTAGAGCAGAGGTGCACAAAATGAGCAACACAGAAATTTCACTTGTGTGTACAGTTACATGCACAAACTCTCCTGGAAGACGAATATTAATCTAAGAATATTTCTTATGTGATGTCATGGAATGGCAAATGCATAGCTCATGAATATTAATTATGTTTGCACAAATAAATAATTTAAAATAATATTTCACTATATGTATGTATGCATGTATGTATTTGTGTGAGTGTGTGTTACTCAGTAGAGCCTGTCTAGTTTTGCACCAAATATAGGTTTATAGTTTCTTATGTCCCACTTCCCATAAATGCAAAAATTGAGTACCTGTGTGAGATTTCATTTTTATTTTTACATTACTTACTTACATTACTTTTTTCTTACATTTCCCATAAATTAAACAACTATTTATTAGTTTTTTTTTTTACAGTGTCAGACTACAATTTGTGTAAAAATTGAGTACATGTAGTGAGATTTTTTTTTCTAACTTATATTTCCCATAAATTAAACACAAATATGTATTCATCATAACAGGGTTGAACAGTTGGGCTAGACAAACACAACACTATAATTTGTGCAAAAACTGAGTACATGTAGTGAGATTTTTTTAAAAAATATTTTTTTATAACTTATATTTCCCATGAATTAAACACAAATATTTATTTGATTGTTTTTCTTAGAGTAACAGGGCTGAACACTTGGGCTAGACAAACAAAACACTATCATTTGTGCAAAAATTGAGTACATGTAGTGAGATGTTTTTTAAAATAGTTTTTTATCATTTATATTTCCCATAAATAAAAAAATGTATTTGTCAATTTTTCTTACAGTAACAGGGTTGAACATTTGGGCTAGAGAAACGCAACACTATAATTTGTGCACAAATTTAGTACATTTAGTGAGATTTTTTCCCATGAATTAAACACAAATATGTATTTGTTAATTTTTTTTTAGATTAACAGTGTTGAACAGTTGGGCTAGACAAATGCAACACTGTAATTTGTGCAAAAATGTAGTACATGTAGTGAGATGATGTTTAAAATAGTTTTTTATAATTTATATTTTCCATGAATTAAAAAAAAGATGTATTTGTCGGTTTTTCCTACAGTAGCAGGGTTGAACATTTGGGCTAGACAAACACAACACTACTATTTATGCAAAAATTGAGTACATGTGAGATTTTTTGTAATGAAAATGAGTGTATCATTGTTTATATTTACATTAATATACGTCACAGACAGACTCGTGTACAGCTCATGAATATTAATTAGGTATACACAAACATGTAACACGATCTTTTACTGTTTTTTTAAAATAGTTTTTTTTTAACATATTTCCCATGAATTAAACAAATATTTATTTTATATTTTTTCTCAGAGTAACAAGGCTGAACACTTGGGCTAGACAAACGAAATCATTTGTGCAAAAATTGAGTACATGTAGTGAGATTTTTTTTTTAAATAGTTTTTTATCATTTATATTTCCCATAAATAAAAAATGTATGTGTCAATTTTTCTTACAGTAACAGGGTTGAACATTTGGGCTAGAGAAACGCAACACTACAATTTGTGCAAAAATTGAGTACATGTGAGATTTTTTTGTAATGAAAATGAGTATATCATTGTTTATATTTACATTAATATATGTCACACACAGACTCATGTATAGCTTATGAATATTAATTAGGTATACACAAACAATGTAACATGACCTTTTACTGTTTTTTAATGAATAGTTTGGTCTGTAGAAGAATAGAGGAAATGTGAACATAAAAAGCAGTAATGAAAAAAAGTGGAAAATGGTCATGAAATTTACAGATTTTGCCTTGCAAAATGATTAACATAAGTGCCTTTTAAAAGACGGTCAGAATACAGGTACTGCTGCTCACATTTAACTCTATCTGCATTAAGTATGTGTGGAAAAGTGTGAGAGAGTATAAATTACAGCTGGGCTGTGTGATATTAGCGGGTTCGCCCCGTGATAACCCTTTTTAGGTGCAGACAAGACAGGAGTTAGAGCAGCAGGGTGTGCTAATTACAGGTTTGCATTAAATGAGCCCCGCTGAGACTATAGCCTCATTCTCTCTCTAGCCCTTTTCTTTTTGACAATCATTCCCCACTCTCTTTCTCATTCTATTTTTTCTCAGTTTATGTCATTTACCTTGCGTTTTGCTTTCTTCGTTCCACCCTTGTTCCTCCTCTCAAGCCTTTCCTTCTTTTCCAACTCCTGCAAAATCATCAGCGGTCTCTCCCAGAATAGAAAAGCCATTACTTACATTTAAAGCTCAAGTAATACATTGTGAAAATCGCAGGCAGGCAGATTTGGATTAACCTCGGCTTTCCGTACATCAAAAGAAAAATGCTGTCTCCCAGCGGCCGCGTTCAAGTTATGTGCCAGAAAGAAGGGGAAAAAACATATTTCAGAGCCATTTTTTTGCATTAAATTGCTTTTCCGGTTGATTCTCGAGAGTCAAGCTGCTTTTCATGGCTCTACCAAAGATGTGCAGTCACAGGCCAAAAGTTCAGCAACCTCATCAAAAGCATGAGTTGTTTTCTGAAACAGCACATTCACTCTGAGTCACGCTCACACTGTGTGTGTGTAGATGAGTCGGAGTCAGGCTGGAACAATATGAAAGAGGGAAGACTGATAAATCAGAAATAGAGACATCTATCTGTCTATCTACAGAACACAAAACTCGACGCTTTTAGCAACCCTTTTACAAACTTTACAGTGACGTATTATATTATTTGTAACAATAACACATTATATGTGAAAGTATGTTTTTCATAACCTGAAAATATATAAATAGGGAATAAATTCAATGCATTGAATTCAAATTTAATACAGAAAAAAGCTAAATGGGTAACAGGGTTGAAAATTTGGACTAAATGAAGCTGTTGCTCAATAGAGCTTATCTAATTTGAGACCAAATGTTGATTATATCTCTCATAAATTAAAATATTTGATTTTTTTTGTACAGTAATTTAGGTAACAGAGTTGAATAAATTGCGCTTGACAAACAAACAAAAATTTGATAAAAAAAAAAAGAGTAAATGTAGTGAAAATAAAGATTTTATTGAAATGAATATATTCTATTATTGTTTATATTAACATCAGTATAATTTATTAATTTTTACTTACATCAATTTCATATACTAAATCAATTACTACATCATTATATTAATTGTAATGTATATAACACGTATGATACATGTATTCATAATATGAATATTATTTGTAACAATAATTACACACGCACGCGCACACACAATAAATTTAATGTACTTGAAAATGAATGAACGAATAAATAAATTATTTTTTGTAGTTACATTAACATTATACAGTATACTAAATTAATACATGATATTAATAATGCATTTTTAAAAACACTTAGAATATAATATGCATTTATAATGTATATATTATTTGTAACAATAATTATACACACACATAATAAATGTAATGTACTTTAAAATAAAAAAAATAAATAAAGCATTTAGCTACATTAATATTATATATTAAATTAATACATCATTATAATAATGTATTTAAAAATAATTATGATATATGACATTTATAATGTGTATATTATTTGTAACAATTACACACAATACACACACACTTAATATTTAAATAAATTTAATGCACTTTAAAATAAATAAATAAACCTTTTAGTTACATTATTATTATATACTACATAATACATAATTATATTAATAATGTATTTAAAAATAATACTTATGATATAATATGCATTATATGTATATTATTTGTAACAATAATTATACACAAACACATAATAAATTTAATGTACTTTTAAGTAAATAAATAAAGCATTTTAGCTACATTAATATTATATAGTAAATTAATACATCATTATATTACTAATGTATTTAAAAATAACACTTATGATATATATAATTATAACAATATGTATATTATCTGTAACAATAATTATACACACACTTAATAAATAAATAAATAAATAAATACTGTTACTCAATACAGCCTATGTAGTTTGGGACCAAATGTTGGTTTATATTTCTCATAATTAAAAATATCTGTTATTTTTTCATACACTAATTTGGGTAACAGGGTTGAAAAAGTGGGCTTAAAAGATGCTACAATTTGTGCAAATTAAGTGAAAATTAAGATTTTTTGTTATGACAACAATATATTATATTTTAAATAAATTATTAAAAATATATATTTTAATAGTGTTATGTATCTAAAAAAAATAAAGTAAAAATAAAAATGCAAAACAAAAGTAAAAAAAAAAAAGTGCAGAAAAGAAGCATCTTCACTTGTGGTCTTCTACTTTTGGGACCTCATTGTAGATAACAAATCACAATTTAATTGATTAATTTGCAAGATTTCTGTAAAAACTGAATGATTACCTCAAAAAGACTGAGGTTTGAGGGTTGGACCTTTCGCCTGGAGAAACGAAGCGAGACAAAGCTGTAAAACGCAGCACAAAAAGCCCAGGGTTTGCTGATGAGATGGGATAGTTTCACGCTGACTGCAGAGAAAGAGGAGGGAAAGCACAGTGTGGGAGTAGCCGTATTATTTGCAACATTAGTAATGTGCATATCCTCAACTTCATTACAAAGCATGTGGGTGTTAAGTGTGCAATCTTATCTGACCCGGACAGCTATAACAGACTCCCACTACCACTAAACGTGTGTGTGATGAGTTGTGTGTGAGAAAAACAGAGCTGTTTCTTTAGTAAATATTAGGCTCAAACACTCTAAATCTCCTGCCTTTATTCTCAACCACAGAACATGACGATGATTTGCTTTCTATCCAATATATTTAATCTATTTTTGATGACTTGGATCACCGAAGAGACATTGATCTTTAAAAGGAAATCATTTGTTTTCAATCCTTTCAATTCTATCTGCTTAAACCCTTACGCTATTTTTTTCTATTTGCACACATGAGATATCAAACCGTCCTATTATTAATTCCCATCTCTGAGGGAGCAGCCCTAATCTACATGATCTTCTTAGCTACCTTGGGTCTGCAGCAGCCGTATCAAGGATGCAGAGCAGATCCGACGGCTCAAATGAGCATCCTCATGGGCTGTGAATCCCACAGCTGTCCGCCGCCCCGAAATCCTGTATTAATCAGCGCCTGAAATTCAGCAAATCCGGTTGAAGCAGCGTATTAGCCCATCCTGGAGCTGTCCTTGGTGCTGATGTTTCGCCACTGCATTCGCTGCTCAGTATGAAGGACTAACATAATGAGAAGTGCTATATTTCACACTTTCTGCTGAAATAGAAGAGACCTGTTGCTGTATTAGTCACTAGAAGCTGTCGGATATATTGAAGTTTTTTAGACAGTGCTGTTATTGGTATTCCTTTTTAGTTTCATTCTCCACGAATGTGGCAATTCATTTGGCTTGAAACCATCATTTCTTTTCTTTTTGAAATTGAATCACTTACTCGTCCTCATGTTGTTCCAAACCTGTATGAACGTTTTTCTTCTGCAGAACACAAAAGAAGATATTTTGAAAAATGTTGGGAACCAAATAACATTGAATGCTTTTCGACATTTTTGTTAAATGTCGAAAACACAGTTTTAGAACAAAACGTAGTAGAGAGAAATACATTTTTGGAACATTTTAGGTGAACTATCCCCTTAAAAGTTCGAATTTGAATTGAAAAGTTTGAATTTTTTACTTTTAGAATGTAAAAAAAAATCTCAGCAGTGTTGATTGTGATTGGTGTTTTTTTTTTCTTATATTTATTTGCATGTTGAATTGTGATCTTTTTAATATATATATTTATTTGCATACTGAATTTTTCATTATATATACATTTTTTTATTATTTATTATTCGTACTTTGTATAACTGATAAATGGCTGATACTAAAATTGTATATATTTTTTTATTTTTTTGAATACATGATATATATATATATATATATATATATATATGAAACATAATTTTTTTCTGAATACATGAAAAATTAAACACTAAAAATAAAAACAAAAATAATTCACAAATTATTTTCCAATATTATATATATAACATTTTAATATTGTTGCTAATAACTGATAAATAGCTGCTAATAAAATTGTACACATTTTTTTTCTGAATACATGTAAAATGAAACAATAAAAAATAAGAAGAGCAAAAATAATGCAGTAATTATTTTCCAATACTATATATATATAACATTTTAATGTTGTTGCTAATAACTGCTAAATGGCCGATATTACAATTTTATAAAACTTTTTCTGAATACATGTAAAATGAAACACAAAGATTTATTTTTAAATGCCACACGTGAATTTAGGTATCACAACATTTTACTATACAGTATGAAAAACTAATATCTATTGTGATATTTGTTAAATATTACATTTAACAGTGTTATTAATTTATCATTAATTTTTTAAAAATGAAATTTGAGCATTGGATAATGGCACAATGAAAAATAATTATTATTAAATTTAATATTAAATTTACTAAATTAAAAAAGTAAAAATTACACATCCCTAAAAAAAAATAACATTTTCAAAACCATTTTCAATTCCTAAATATCCAATACCAACAATACTGCTTAATTACAATATATATATATATATATATGTGTGTGTGTGTGTGTGTGTGTGTGTATATATATATATATATATATATGTATATATGTATGTGTATATATATATATATATATATATTGTGCATACCTAAAAATAATGACTATTTTCAAAACTATTTTTAATCCCTAAATATCCAATAATCAATCATAATCATAGTTTAATTGAAAAAAAATAACAATTAATTAATTAATTAAAAATGGTTATCTTAAAAGTTGGCTATTAAATTCATCCATTAAGATTAATCAACTGTTCTGCAGTTTTGCCTGATCAAAGTCATAATTTTGAATGGCATAATATATGAAAGACTGGCAGAGTTTGATTGACAGTCACAAACAGTTCCCTGCATGAGCCGCTACTACACCTGAATCCAGCACACAGGGATCCCGATGTGTAATTCATGTACCCACACAAAGGCAAATGAATCTGTTAGGGAGAGAGAAAACACTAGTTAGGCGGCATATCGAGTGGGTCCCTCGGGGAGAAGCAGGAGGGGGGATGTGACAGGCCCGCTGAGACAGGGCGGACCAGGGTCAGCAGTGCTGCTATCGACAGACACATTACAGATCGGAAAGAAGCCATTATGGAGAACGGGGGTCTAGAAGAAGTAAAAGCCACAAGAACTATCTCTGTAATAATAGGGTGGAGGGGGAAAAAAAACACAGATAATAACCACTGAGACAAAGAGGAAGATAACAAATCGAGATCTAGAGGTGGAGAAAAAGAGAACGGAAGAGTGGAAACACTAGTCAATGAGAGACTAGGGAGTGAGAGCACCATTAAGGAGCTTGTGCAACTTTAATTTACTCTGTGAATATACTCCATACACACATCATGTCATTATAAAATAAAATAATAGGACATATAGGGAATTGTGCGAACAAAAAATAAAAAATAGCTTTAAACAAAGGCAAGCATATAAAATGGTGCTCTAAAATAGTACTAAAATGTTTATTACGTAATGTCATTATAAAATTAAACTGATCTGTACAAATAGGTATTATTGGTATAAATAAACATAGTAGGGAATTGTGCTACTACTATTACTACTAGTAATAATAAACAGCTTCAAAAATGACAACCAGATTAAATAATATTTTAAAAGATTTATTTATTGTGTAATGTGATTATAAAAATATTAAATTGTAAGCTTGGTATATGCTTTGTGTAACTGGTGTAAAAAATGGTTTACATTTTCAAACATTTTATTATATAAATAAATAAATAAATAGGTTGACACAAATAAAATAGCATTTAAAAAAATCCTTTTATTTTTAAAATGATTTATTTATTACATAATGTCAGTATAATTAAATGTAATTTTGCTTCTACCAGTTCGGAATAATTGGTATAAATTTTTCGAAAATAGAAACAAAAAATTAATAAAAATAGAAATTTTGTGTGTAAAACAATGGTAAGTAGATGAAGGAGTAATTTTCATTTTTAATTTATATATATAAATTAGAAAGATTTTTTTTGTGTGTGAAACAATGGTGAGTAGATGAAGTATTATTTTAAAATTTACTTTTAAATGTTTTAAATATTTATTGTTGTTTCTGTCATTTTCTTTTACTGTGTTTTTTTTATTTAAATGACTAATGGAATGACAAAAGATATATTAAATTTATGATCTGCCTTTATTTAATCATTTTAAATCAAATGACTGTTAACTATTAGCTATTTTTCTATAGTCCTTAAATCACTTTACCAGCTTGGAATAATTGGTATAAATTTTAAAAAATAGAAAAAAAAAGAAATTTTGTGTGTGAAACGATGGTGAGTGAAGTAGTATTTTAAAATTTACTTTTTTTTTTTAAATATTTATTTTTCTTTGTGTCATTTCATTCAAATTTTTTTTTTTTTAATTTAAATGACTAATCGAAATACAAATTTATATTTGTATAATAGGCCTTCATTTTAACTCAAATCACTATTAATTACATTTTCTATGGTCCTTAAATCACATGAATAGCTTGGAATAATTGGTATAAATTTTCGAAAATAGAAAAAAAATTGTATGTGAAATAATGGTGAGTAGATACAGTAGTATTTTAAAATGTACTTTTACAGTTTTTAAAATTTTTAAAATTTATTTATTTATTTTTGTCATTTCCATTTACAGTGTTTTTTTTTATTTAAATGACTAAATCAAATTACAGTATATATATATTAAATGTATGATAGGCCTTTATTTATTAATTTTAAATCTAAATTATTATTTATTATTAGCTATTTTTTCTGTAGTCCTTGAATCACTTTACCAGCTTGGAACAACTGGTATAAATTTTCGAAAATCCAAATAAAAAATTGTGTGTGAAACAATGGTCAGTAGATAAAGTAGTATATTAACATTTACTTTAACATTTTTTTAATATTTACTTTTGGTCAGCGCGTCGACATGCAGCGCCGTTGCGCTCTGGGTGTCCCGTGTTCGGGTCCCGACTCGGGGGCCTTTCCCAGTCCCTCCCCCGTCTCTATCTCCCACTTCGCTTCCTGTCACGTCTGATCTGTCCTGTCATAAAAAAGGCAAAAATAAAAAAAGGACTTTTATTTGTGTCATGTCCATTTACAGTGTTTTTTTTATTATTTAAATGACTATTGGAATTACAAATTATATATTTAATATACGATAGGCCTTTTTCTCTCCTTAAATCACTTTTCCATAAAAATGTGTATAAAGCTTCTGACCCTTTTAAAATGTTTCAGCTATGTGCCATTTCATTTCCTGAATACCTTTGTGCAGGTTATGTTAAGATGATTAAGGCTAGCCTGACTTTCTGTCTCTAATTTGGACATGAAATGCAATTATAACTTGCCTTTAGCTCCACTGCGGCGTCTGCTGGCATTTAAACAGCTGTTGTAAGAGACAGGTGAGATTGTGAGGTGAAGGACCGGACAGGTGCATTTAGCTTGCAGCTGAGGTCTGCTAAAGCTAGCCTCTTATGCTCATGGCATGACCTACTTCTGTCCGTTCCTGAGAAAAACAGTCTCTGGAAAAGAGAAGAGTGCGTAAAGAAGAAAGTTTTTTTTAAACTTAAAAGCCATTAGAACTGGACACATACTGTGTGTTTGCTGCTTCATCTGCAAATTTCTGAAGCCCGGGACCCAAGCAATGGATTATGGGAGTCGCCAGCGCTCTTATGAAAGGACGTCACATGCCGCTTAGTGAGCGCGGAAGAGTCCGCGTCTCTTGAACAGATGTTTGTTTAATATGGGCTTAGCTTCTGTAAACACGTCCTCTGGCCGCAAAGTACGTCTATTGAGTCGTTTGCATTGGAGTGATGTGTAGACGCTTCCACTGCTGTGTGTTTATCTCATCCTAATGTGGGTTTTGCAGTAAGAACAGCAAAAAGAAGAGAGCTATGCGCTCAGAGAGGAAGATAACAGAGGAACTGGACAACAGAGGGCTAAATTAGCTACATAATATGGACAGTATCTCATTCTGCAAAGCTTGTATAACAAGCCAAAGCCTCCAAACGGGTTCTTGACATAATTG
The DNA here is from genome assembly GCA_012976165.1 of Labeo catla. Lineage (NCBI taxonomy): Eukaryota > Metazoa > Chordata > Actinopteri > Cypriniformes > Cyprinidae > Labeo > Labeo catla. Next base: position 46,472 of record VONZ01000917.1, on the reverse strand, counting down.
AAGCTTGTTTCAATTTTTGGGACTTGTTATGTGTGCTGTGGAAAACACATTAAAGTGAAAAATGCCTCTCGAGCTAACTCGACAATTGATGAAGATGCATTATTATGAGGGGAATAAACAAAAGCTTTTAAAGGGATAGTTCACCCAGAAATTAAAATCTGTCATGATTTACTTTCATTTAATTTCAAATCCATTTATTCTGTGGATCACATAAAGGATTATTCAGGCCAATATGGATTACTTTTATGTTGTTGTTTTTTTAAATACAGTTGAAGTCAAAAGTTTACACACACCTCTGCAAAATGTTAATTATTTTATCAAAATAAGAAGGATCATACAAAATGCATGTTGTGTTTTATTTAGTACTGACCTTAAGATATTTCACATAAAAAGATGTTTACATATAGTCCACAAGAGAATATAATAGATGAATTTATAAAAATGACCCCGTTCAAAAGTTTACATACACTTGATTCTTAATACTGTGTTGTTACCTGAATGATCCACAGCTGTGTTTTTTTTTCTTTTGTTTAGTGATAGTTGTTCATGAGTCCCTTGTTTGTTCTGAGCAGTTAAACTGCCTGCTGTTCTTCAGAAAAATCCTTCAGGTCTGTGGTTTTTCAGCACTTTTGTGTATTTGAACCCTTTCCAACAATGACTGTATGATTTGATATCCATCTTTTCACACTGAGGACAACTGAGGGTCTCATATGCAACTATTACAGAAGGTTCAAACACTCACTAATGCACCAGAAGGAAACATGATGCATTAAGAGTTGGGGGGTGAAAACTTTTTGAATTTGAAGATCAGGGTAGATTTCACTAATTTTGTCTTCTGGGAAACATGTAAGTATTTTCTGTAGCTTCTGAATGGCAGTACTAAATGAAAAAGATATGATATTTAGGCAAAATGAGAAAAATGTACACATCTTCATTCTGTTCAAAAGTTTACACCCCTGGCTCTTAATGCATCGTTTTTCCTTCTGAAGCGTCAATGAGCATTTGAACCTTCTGTAGTAGTTGCATATGAGTCCCTCAGTTGTCCTCAGTGTGAAAAGATGGATCTTAAAATCATACAGTCATTGCTGGAAAGGGTTAAAATACACAAAAACGCTGAAAAACCACAAAATTTGTGGGACCTGAAGGATTTTTCTGAAGAACAGCAGGCAAAAAAAAAAAATCTAAAAAAATAAAAAATGTGGATCATTCAGGTAACAACACAGTATCAAAAAGCAAGTGTATGTAAACTTTCGAACGGGGTATTTTTATAAATTCAACTAATTTTTTTCTTTTGTGGACTATGGACTAATTTTTTTTTATGTGAAATATCTTATTCAGGTCAGTACTAAAAAAAAAAATAGCATGCATTTTGTATGATCACTCTTATTTTGGCAACATGATTAACATTTTGCAGATTCCCGAAGGTGTATGTAAAATTTTGACTTAAATATACAAAAACATGTCGGCGGCGACAGCCTTGTGGACAGCGCGCTAACATACAGCGCCTTTGCACTACGGGTGTCCCGTGTTCGAATCCCAACGCGAGGACCTTTCCCGATCCTGCCCCCTCTCTCTCTCTCCCACTTTGCTTCCGGTCATATCTGATCTGTTCTATACAATAAAGGCAAAAATGCCAAAAACTAAAACCTAAATATACAAAAAGACGAGGGCGAGCATAAATGACACAACTGACCCCCATTTTACACTCTTAAAGGGATAGTTCACCCAGAAAAATAAAATTATCCCATGATTTACTCACCCTCAAGCCATCCTAGGTGCATATGACTTTTTTCTTTTGGACGAACACAATCAAAATTAGATGAAAAAATGTCCTGGCTCTTTCAAGATTTATAATGGCAGTGAATGGGTGTTAAGATTTTAAAGCCCAATAAACTGCATCCATCTATCATAAAAGTACTCCACACAACTCCTGGGGTTAATAAAGGCTTTCTCAAGTGAATAGATGCATTTGTGTAAGAAAAATATTTGTATTTAAACTTTATAAACCATAATCTCTAGCTTTCACTGTCATACACGCGTTTACGAGAGTAGCATTCCAGTGGACGATGTAGGACGAAGGCGTAGCATAAGCCTTAAGTAAGAATGTGCTAGTCTCGTAAGAACCAAGTTTTGTTTACAGCAAAGGAAAACCAGTCCCGTCTTGGCTTATACTGAAATCCTCAGACTTTTTGTTTTTACAAATCCTCATTTTCTACTTCTAATTCATGTCAGTTGGTTTGTTTTGCCATGTTCGTAACCGTGACCGCTTTCGCATATGCCATCCGCTCTCGTGAATACGCGTATGTCAGTTAGAGAAAACTAGAAAGTACAGTTTAGTTTTAAAGTTTTAAATATGGATATTTTCTTACACAAACGATTTACTTCAGGCCTTTATTAACCCCCTTAGCCATGTGGAGTACTTTTTATGATGGATGGATGCACTTTATTGGACTTCAAAATCTCAACACCCATTTACTGCCATTATAAAGCTTGGAAGAGCCAGAACATTTTAAATATAACTCTAGTTGTATATGTCTGAAAGAAGAAAGTCATATACACCTAGGATGGCTTGAGGGTGAGTAAATCATGGCGTAATTTTTTTTTTTTTGGTGAACTGTCCCTTTAAGAGTGCACAATGAAGGTCAATAGTTACCAAAACTACTTGGTACCTATTTAGGTGATTCATCCTTTGAATGTGGGGCTTTTGGAGTCCTTGATATCCAAAAACGCTGAAATGTTTGACCCCCACACAAAAGCAGACGTCTCAGAGGTGATTGCAGACATGCATCCCTGTGTTCATCCTCCAAAGGGAACTCATTATGCGGCTGTTGAGCATCATCTCCTGTCCCATGTCTAATCTGGGCCACTGCAGCTTCTCATATTCCAGCTTCTTCAGCGGAAGAGTCTCCCGACGAAGGGTGGCTGCTATCCAGGGCTCTGACAGGAACAGAAATTAGTAGATTAAATACTGCATGAGTTCGACAGAACCTGCTGTACTGTGTTTATCCAGCTTCCACATGCAATAAACAAGCTGTACTTTTGAATTTGCTCTTGAGAATGGCATTAAATAAATGAATAAATTAAATCATTCTCATCCAAATAAATGCATTTGGAAATGCATGAAATTACTCCTGGGTTTTGCTGCAGAGGAAATGAAAACACGGCTCCCTCTGTTTGCCACAGTGCGGATAGAGACAGACAGTGACCCACTTAAAGTACACTGAAAACCATGCATCACACACATTTGCATACACAGTCCAAAATTAACACTTACCAAGTGCCAAATAGGAGTAAAAGGTTGGAGATGCTCATAACTTTAATAGAAAATGTCACAATATATTTGTTTTCAATCCGTTTCAAGAATGTTCATTATAATCCGAGTCTTGCTTATATTGTTTACATTAAACCAATACAATGAAATTCTGAGGAATAGGATCACAATGTCAATACGCAAACACTGAGGACGTCATGCCAGATGTCCAAACAATCATGGATTTGTTTGTTTTTTGTCAGAAAGCGAGTGTGTACTAGTTCCAGGAACTGAGGTGTGTGTTCATGAGTGTTGAAGATAAAGGTACGGTGTGTGACGGATGTGTTTGGATGCTGCTCTGGCCAGGCCGCGATGAACAAGAGCTGAGATCAGCATATTAGGACGTCCGCTAATCCCAACATGTTTGATCTTCTCCTCCAACCAGCCTGAGTCAAGGACACACTCCTTTTTACATACACACAAACAATAGTGGAGGCCATTTGATTCATGAATGAATCTTTTAAATCTGTTTACCAAAAAGATTCATTCAGATTTGTTCAATGGCCCCTTACATCACTGACAAATGACAGTCTCTGAGTGATTCACTGATTCTTTCACTCAAATGATTAATTAAAAACATGTTTCATCACAAAAACAAAATACTGCAAGTTCATGGAATGATTCATTTACTCAAAAGATTCTTTTAAAAATAGATTTGTTAACAAATGAAACCCCACTGATGGGTTTCTCCTTACATATGCTGTTTCTTTTTTAAAGAGTGTGCATTTTGATTGACAGCAGTGCTTAGCGAAATGCTTAGCTTTATATAGTCTGTGCTTTATTTGACCTCGGTCCCAGCGGGATGGTTTGCTTGTCAGCTTGATGCGTGAGTAAACGTGTTTACGATGTTCTCCGTATGTGCATTTGTTTTGTGGTTTTGTGGCTTTTGCTCGCAGAGAACATGTCACGTGTTTCTAAGATGTGGCAGCAATCTGAAATGTGACACTTGTTTATAGGAAAAGGATGTACAACACTGGTCAGAAGTTTGGAATAATTACGTTTTGAAAAAAATATGGTCACCAAGGTTATGTTTATTTTGAATATGATGTATATTTTAAAATGTAATTTGTCTCTGAAAAAAATGTATAATAAATGGGTCAATGACGTCACCTAAATTTTCTGCCCGATTGGATTTTTTCTTAGTTAAAATGAGTTTAAATGCATTAAAAAGATGCCATATATATGGAGTATCTCTCCTATGTATGGACCCACTTTAACCTTTCAAAAAAGATTAGTTATTTGTAATTTTTTTTTGTTATTCAAAGTGTCAAAATATCATGTGGTCTGTCCACATAACTGTTGTTTTGGAATGTCTTTTTTACCCTATTACCCTAATTACCCTAAATTTATAAATCCTGTATAAAATTGCAAAGCATTTGTATTTATTTTTCCCATCATAATATACAAACAAACTTTGTTCGATGATTTCCATTTTATGTAATATCAAGAAACCCAAGAAGCCCATTTTTGGACTTTTATGTTGAAATATATTCAAAGATAGGACTTTGCATCATATAGCAATTTGCCAATGGTTTGTACTGGATATCCTGTGGTACATTTTTTTTTAAGGCTATGGCCAATTAATGATGAAAAATTTGAGATGAAAAAACACAAAAATCACTTAATTTAAAATTTTAATATAAATGTATGTGTTACACAACATTCTTAATGTTTGAACATTTACAACAGATATTTTTTTTGTATTTTAAAATTGGCATGTCGAAAATCCTTATACGTCAATGACCCATATATATATATATATATATATATATATATGGAAAAATAAAAGAAAGAAATTAACACTCATTCAGCAAGGTTGCTTTAAATTGATCAAAACTGACATTTATAATGTTACAATAAATTTCCATTTCAAATAAATTGCTCATTTGAACTTTCTGTTGATCAAAGATAAAAGAGAAAAGCATCATGGTTTCCACAAAAACCAGCACAACTGTTTTTAACATGAATAATAATAAGAAATGTTTCTTGAGGAGCAAATCAGCATATTTCTGAAAGATCATGTGACACTGAAGACTGGAGTAACGATGCTGAAAATTCAGCTTTGAAGACAGAAATAAATTACATTTGAAAATATATTTAAAATAGAAAACACTTATGTTATATTGTAATAAAAATGATACTGTTTTCTATATTTTTGACCAAATAAATGCAGCCTTGGTGAGCATAAGAGACTTCCTTAATAAAATAAAATAAAAAAATAAAATAAAATAACATAAATAAAATAAAATATTCCAAACTTTTGACCAATAGTGTACATATAGGAAAAAGTAAAAATGTGTTTGAAAATTGAAAAATTGTATATGCATAGCTGGCTTAAAATGAACCCAAAATCTGGTTGTAAATTAAAAATCAGGCACATATTAACTAGAGACACCAGGAATAATCAAATAAAATGTTTATTTATTGAACATATTAATAAACGTTAATTTCCAACCTATTCTGGATTCATTATAAGCCAGAAACAGTCATTTTTAGGCTATAGTTGAGTTACCTGTAAATAAAACTACCCAGCAGGTTGGGTTAAACATTTAACCCAACAGTTGGGTTAAAACAACCCAATTGCTGGGTTTTTCGGTATTTAACCCAGTATATTTAGAGTGCATACGGGTTTGGAAAAAGACGCTTAAATATATTTATTTTCAAGTGAACCACTCTTTTAAGTCTAAATACAGCAGATCGATATACATTTTTCTCTAACGTTGCGATGATGTGTACGACAGATCAATATCTGCCCACGAATTGAGCTTGTGTTTCATGCACAAGTGGTTTGATTATAATTCTAATTAAAGTAAGTTAATCAGCGTATAGGGACACGACGACCTAGTGTGCATGTAATTCAGTAACACAAGTTTCTCTGGACGGGTTTCGCTAGCAATTAAATCAATGTCATCTTTGCTTTGTGTCGCCTCATCCGGATGGGCTATCAGGTTCATCTGCGTGCAGAAATATAAATGCAAACAGGCAGAAACTGACGTCGCCAGTCAAATAAAGCGAAGTGACAGCATAATAGAAAAGTGAAAGACAAGGAAGTTATGAAAGACTACAAGTTGGCATTTGTTATGTCTGAATTACGCCAAGATTGCAGAGGGAGATGGAGCGCAGAGATATTCATAGAGCCGAGAAAGTGGGAGGGAGGCAGGAAACTCTATTGTGCTCACTTTAACAAGACAAGGGAAGAATAAAAACGGTGGAAAGGGTGAATGAAATGGGCTAAAATTTGCCAACCCACTGTCACTTCTTTAGTCAAACACAGTGTTTATGGCTTCGCGTGACTCATCGTACCGATCAAGGCGTTGATTTGACAAAAGCTATTGAAGTCATTTCAAATCATGCTTGCTTTCTCAGTTTGGCACTTTTTTGGGGGGAGACGAGCACTGATGACAGTCAATCAATTGCGAAACTCGAGTCGAAGTGACGTTTTTCTGTTGTTACGTGACCCCCCTAGGATATGACGCGTTCTTTGTTTCGCTATTCACTATCATTTATCATTCAGCTCACTCTGTCTGAGCGTTTCGTTCATTTGGACGCATTCGCTGCTTTTATCCGCTGAGCACTCGCAATTTCGTGTAATTGTAATCTAATAAAGAGATGGATCTCTCTGTCTTCCTTTCTTTCTCTCTGCTGTGACTCAGATGTGCTTCATGAGATCCACTCATGTCTTTACACCTTCCAATCTGTTAATGCACTCGCAGGAAGTGTCGTGTTTGGATCATGACACCGAATTGTCCAAATCATGGGCTGTGAAAAGGCTTTAGTGCCCACGCTGCACTAGTGAGATCGTCTTATATAAACTTGAGTGCAAATTTGTTAATAAATACGATATAGTCTTTTGTCTCCCACACACAAGTGCACGTTAACGTAACCTTGTGTTGGTGGTCTTGATTAAGCTCCAACTTCATACTCAAGTTGAACCTAATTTGGTTTATTAAAACATTTACTTAATTGCTGGTCTTAAATTCTAAAGAGCACTTGTATTTAACTTCTATTAGATACCAATCATTAATGTAACAGAATTCTACCAATAAGTGGATAAAATAAAATAAAATAAAATAATAAAATAAAAGTAATCTATTCAATAGGAACTTTTGCATGCGCAATTAAAAACATATTTAAATATATATATATATATATATATATATATATATTTAAACAAATAAATAATGGCCAGAAACTGATATGCTACTGATATATTGTGCATCTCTACCAAAGATTAAAAAAAAAAATGGTGCAAAAATCTGGATAATTGCTCACAAAATTAAATTAAGTTAAGTTAAATTAAATTAAATTAAATTAAATTTAAAAAGTAATCTAAATTTAATAGGAACTTTTGCAAGTGCAATTAAAAATATATTTAAAAAAAATACATATTTTAAAAACAAATAAATAAAGGCCAGTAACTGATATGGTACCGATATATTGTGCATGTCTACCAAAGATTGAAAAAAATTGGCTTGGAGAAATGGTGCAAAAAATTGGGCCAATTGCTCACAATGTATAAAGTAAAATTAAGTAAAGTAAAAAAAAAAATGCATGCACAATTAAATAATATAAAATACTATATGTATTTTAAACAAATAAATAAAGGGCAATAACTGATACTCAGTACCAATATATTGCGTGCCAATATATTATAGTGTGTCTTTAATTGTGTGTATTAAGAAGGAAAGTGAAATATCAATATTTGCATTAGAGGTATTAGAGAAAAACAGAGTGAGCGTGAAGAATACACAGTTTTCAGAGGCTGTTCTTTATAAGAACAGACAGCGTCCTAATCTGCCATACACAAATATCCAAACAGACACTTGGCAGCACCTTCCTACAAACTGCACCAGAGCTCCAAATTACATAAGCGATTTCAAGAAGAAAACAAGAAAGATCTGTAAGAGCATTTCCGAGTATTGTGCACACCACATCTGGCTAAGCTTTAACCAAATTATCCTAATGAGCCCAGCCAAAAAATCCAATCTCTCAATCTTTCTCTTTCTCTTACCCCTAGCCCATTATGCACCTTTTCAACCTGCCCAATTCACTTAGAGTTCATTTATTGCTACGATTTGTCGAAAAGGCTTTTTCGAAATCAATTACCCATTTACCCTGCACTCTCATTGGAATAAAGGCTTGTTAGATGCAGTTCCCGTCACTGCCATCGGTGTTGGAAATAGAGCTAATGAATGCTAATGCATGCTAATAAATGCTAAATGGGCAGATCTATTAGAGACCAGGCGGCAGTGGCTAGTGACACCGTCCTCGCACTAAATAAGACACAAATGCACAGAGGCCACGCACATTATCTGTAACCCTAAACACATGCTATTAGTTTTACCATAATGAACTGAATTACTCAGTGAACACGTGAATGGGTGGTCTTGTGTAGAGGTTAAAGAGATGGGCTGAGCTACAACAAATATGACAACAAAATTGTGTAAGTCACTTCAGATAAAGGCTAAATGACAAATTAGTTCTCTGTAAGCATGGTGTTAAACATTATACATAGGCAGCATTGTGTCACTGCTAACACCACACTCCTAAAATCCATCCGTACTATGATAGGGAAACTCATTTTAAACTCAAAAAATGACAGGCTACTTAAAATCTAAGTAGTTAAACTAAAATATGGTTGAAAACATATTTATATGAATCACCCAAATGAATCGATTCACTAAAATTAATCAGAATTCGCAAATCTAAATACTGTGTGTGATTAGAGTCTCAGTTCGATGTATACTCAGTACTGAAACTAATGGGATGTTAATGTTTGTGTCATTAAAATTATGTTTATCGCACCACATTTTCACACTGAACATTTATCTAGGTGTGAACAAGCCTTTAGCAGACTAGTAAAACCAACTGAGCACCGGGCAGGGAGATTCTCTTAAAGGGATAGTTCACCCAAAAATGAAAATTCTGTCATTAATTACTCACCCTCATGTCATTCGAAAACCGTAAGACTTTCGTTCATCTTCGGAACACAAAGTAAGATTTTTTTTTAATGAAATAGGACCCTTTCTGACCCTGCATAGACAGCAACGCAACAACGTTTAAGACCCAGAAAGGTAGTAAGGACATTGATAAAATAGTCCATGTGACATCAGTGCAGGGTTGCCAGGTTTTCACCTAAAAACCCACCCAATTGCTACTATAAACTAGCCCAATGGAGTTTCGATGGAGGGTCTTTGTGTTCTGGGTAGAGATTGACAGATATATCGATTTACCAATATTTTTCCTGATTTTTAAGCATTTTACCATAATCGGTTATTGGTTTTGTAATATTGTAATAACAGACGAAGTCACGTAAGATAATCCGTCCTAATAAACACGTAAATTTGCCTGAATAAATAATATACAGCCATGAATGAGCACACATTGGAAATAAAAACGCTGAATTTAATTCTCTCTGTGTTGTCTATATGCTCATCATTAGTGTCGTGAAGTCGGAGTTGGCTAAAATAATCCGTAAAATAATATACAACTCTATGGAAATTAATTATTTATTATCTCCACGAGCGATTGCAGTTTGAGTCTAGTTCTGTGTAAACAGCGCTTTGTCAGAATCTAGAATGACAAAATATTAGTGATTCTGATATAACATACCAGTTTAGAAATTATTATAAACCTAGAATTTAGCTTATAAACCTACTAAAGCTGTAGTTTAAAATGAAGTTGATATGACTCCTGTCTTTTATTTATTTTCTCCATTTGAAAACATTAGACATTCTACATTTGTTTTGAACAGTGGTGCAGCTGATGCATTTTATAAATAATTAAAAAATGATAAATAAAAAGATTTCATTGTTGTAATATGAAGATTAGGGAGGAAAAATCTAAGTGAAGTATGGACTTACTTCACTCAGTCATTTATTTACTTTATAACAGTAAATAAATATCGGTTCTGCATATCGGTTATCGGGCACAGTGTTAAAGTAGCCCAGTTCTGCAGAAAAAAACTGTGGACTTGGCAACACTGCATCAGTGGTTTAAATGTAATGTTATAAAGCTACGAGAATACTTTTTGTGCACAAAGAATAGCGAAAAAAAACAGCAACTTTATTCAACAATTTCTTCTCTAGTCTCCGCCACACGTTCACAAGAGTATCATATTCTGGCGTAGAACAGGAATGCGCTGAGCATTCACGCTGTCGTCGAAAACACGTTTGAAGATTTCAACAGCGAGGATGACTTGCAATTTTTTACTCAGCCTTACTTATTTGAACCAGAATATACAGATGATGAACTAAGACAGAACGTCGCAGAACATCAGAATGCCGGCTCCTGCGTAGTACACTCATGAACATGAACGCGCGTTGAAGACTGACATAAAAGAGAAGAAATGAAGAGTGAAGTTGTTATTTTTGTTTTCTTTGCATGCAAAAAGTATTCTAATAGCTTCATAACAGTACAATTGAACCACTGATGTTACATGGACTATTTTAATGATGTCCTTACTACCTTTCTGGGCCTTATGTTGCTGTTTATGCAGTGTCAGAAAGCTCTTGGATTTCTTAAAAAATATCTTAATTTTGGATTTGAAATGACATGAGGGTGAGTAATTGACAGAATTTTCATTTTTGGGTGAACTAGCCCTTTTCCTTGGTTTAAATGTGACAAAAAAACAATAATAAAGCATCTTAAGTGACTCTGGTGATTGTCTAGAAAGGTAGTTTGTCACTAGAAAAGCTAAGCTTCTTTAAAAGCAGTTTATCTACTGTTATGCTACTGTAAAATGTAGCTACGTTATCGTAGCATCTGTACTTTCTGTGAGCTAAACAGCTGTTATTCACAGTCGATTCCAAAAGCATAAATCCTGCACAGACGCACAAAACAAACAAGTACAACTGTTTGCTAACCACTATGTCAATGTACGCCAAGGGTCTGTTGTTGCAGAGTAAACCCTGCGCTCTCTAAGCGTGTAGGCCACATAGATCAGCCTCGTGCAGTGTCTTAAAAAGCCGTAGTGAAATATGAGGGAATCTTCTGCTTGCGCTGATGAATGAGCTCGCCGCTATTATTGAGGTCCTGCTCCGCTGTTCCCCTCCACAGAACGCAGGCTTGTGTACCCAGCACAGCGGATCATTGGCAAATTTAATTACCTTTCTGAGAGCTCTTCAATCACACGGATTAGCGTGTGTGTGTGTCTGTCTGTGGGGGAACAGAGAGAGAGAGAAAGAGAATGACAAGTGAGCTTGCAAGTGTATATTTTTAGAAGGTGTGTGTGACACTGTGGAGGCAACTATTCCTGTGGACGCAATGAAAAACTCCTCGCTGCTCTAATAAAGTCTCACAGAGCAAGATTCCCAGAGGCTCTCTGACTGATACAGTACTTGTGATGGTGATTCGCTCTAAATCCATAAGTTTTTAACTACTGTTGAGAATTAATATAGCCTAAGGTCACTGGTGATATGCTGTACGACCAAACATGTGATATCCGCAGAAACTCCACAGAAAGTGACTCATATTTCCACTCATTAAGTTGTACATATCACACATCCCATGTGTTTTCTTTATCAAATATTTTGGCTGATTTAATTATGTTTTCAATTTCCAAGTGAAGTACTCTAAAGTACTTTTAAATAAAAATGATTATAATCCCACACTTCTTTGCCTCACCGCCTTGTCATCCAAGATATTCATGTCTTTCTTTCTTTCGTCGTAAAGAAAATGATATTTTTTGAGGCAAACGTTTCAGGATTTTTCTCCATATAGTGGACTTTAATGGTGCCCATGAGTTTGAACATCCAAAATGCAGTTTAAATGCAGCTTCAAAGGGCTCTAAATGATCCCAGCCAAGGAAGAAGGGTCTTATCTAGCGAAACAATCGGTTATTTTCTAAAGAAAAAAAAAAACCGTACAATTTATATACTTTTTAACCGCAAATGCTCGTATTGCCTAGCTCTGTGTGAACTCTGTGCATTCCGGGTCAATACAGTTAGGGTATGTTGAAAAACTCCCATCTCATTTTCTCCTCCAACTACATCCTAAATCACTGCAGAAGTACTGACCCAGTGTTTACAAAGTGAACTGGCACGAAGGGTCAAACACCCTTTTTTTAAAAAATAAAAAGGTAAAACAGCGATATAAGATGATTTTAAAGTTTGAAGAGAAAATGAGATTGGAGTTTTTCGACATACCCTATCTGTCTTGAACCGGAATACACAGAAGCAGAAATCATGTTCATGGATAACTAATGTATTAAAGGCTTACTAACGTCACTGTAGAATGAAGCAAAGTCGGGCTGAAAGCCGTGGATGTGAAACGAGGACGCTGGAGCGATTGCTAATGAGTGATGAGCGCAATACACTGCTCGAAAACAGCGGAGCTTTTATTATGCCAAAGTCGACCACTTCCACTTTGTCCAGTTATGCGTATGTGGGGTAAAGCAGTGCTGTTTTATCATACAGGACATATTTGAGGAGCTAGGTAGTTTTTCTGTAACTAAGCTGCTGGGTCATTTTTAATGGGTTACTAAATACTGGGTTATTTTTTTCTGTCCAACCACTGGGCTGAGCCTGTCTCCGACTAAACAACCCAACGAAACAACTCAGACTGAGTTACAGTCAGAGGGTTTTTGCATCCTTTACAGGAGAGAGCGGTCCTCAGCGCCACTGATTTGGTGCACTTCTTTAACAAAATATAGGTTTCTATACATTTTATTTTATTTATAAAGTCTTTACTGTGCTATAAATTATATTATTTTACGCAACGCAAGGACGAGATGATTTCGCATGATGGAAACGCCTTTTGCCTTGCATAACATAAACTGATTTTATTCTTTATAATACTGAATTTTATTTAATTTGATGTTAAAATATGTTCTCTAATCTCAGTACTTTTTGTTTATGGGTAGGTTATGGAGTCAGTCATGGCATCTTTCAGCTATGAGTGAAATGCGAGGTGACGGTCTAAGGTTCATAGTTCCCCTGGTGAACAGCAGCCCATCAGCTTTTGATTATTGCTGTTGCCTGTATAATTCTAAGTGTGACTGTTCATTTCCAGCCCATTTTAAGCCAGCAATATAATAATTTTTAAACAACAGTTGACTTAAATAAAACAACCCAGCATGTTGGGTAAAAACATTTAACCCAATCAGCTGAGTCAGAATAACCCAATATTCTGTGTTTACCCAGTGCCGATATTGTGCCTTTAAAAAACTACAAAACAAAACAAAAACAAAAAAAAAGCAAGTAATTTTTGGAAACTTTCAGAAAATTCCAGCATTTTCAGAAACGTTTGTAAATTTTCCATAATTTCTCTGCAAATAGAAAATGCCTGTAACACCAAACACTCATCCAACAATCCAGTAGATACGAATATAAGGTGTGTAGACCCAAAAATATAATAATATAAAAATGAAGGAGATCAGCACTCATCCAAATTCAGCCAAAAAGGCTTGTTGCATTTATTGCTCAGAGGTCACAAAAATATATGCAAAAATGTGCAAAAGTGCAGAGCTTTTTAACCCTTCCTCAGTGCCATGTGCCAGAATTTCTCAGGAAATTTTTCACCCCTTTGCAACCCTAGTAAAGTCTGACTAATATTTTTAACAAATGAAATAAATTAACATTTAAACCTTATAATTAACAACTTAAAACAATTCATAAACCTAAAATGTATTTGTATTTTCCCCTCCATTTCATCGTTTCTTATAAAGCTACTTTAAATACTACTATACAGAAAAATTACTTAACTGTCATGTTGTGTTCTAGTCTTTTTGACACTAAGAGGATTTTCTTTTTCCTGAAAATTCTAGTTAACATTATTGGATTGGCCTAAAACTTACGGACTTTGTTTACACAGGGTATAACAACTTCCCAGGGGAAAAAGAAAAAAAAAAGTCTGATAGTTTTTGTATCTTTTTGGGGATACTTTGGGGATATTTCCCCTTATCCTTTTACAAAGCCTACAAAAATGGTGCATAATTGTCTTGTTATGCTCTATTATTACTAAATGTTAGATGAAATCTTTTTACCAACTTGTTTTATTTCAATTAGCACAAGTTTTGCATTTTTTGAAACTGATTGGTCATAGGCCTCATTGATCTGAGCTTATCTATCTATCTATCCACAGAGAGAGAGAGAGTGAGAGAGAGGGAAATTGGTCTTGGATTGAACTCTGTTTTCTGACAAATATGGCAAGTTTCCTTTTAGTATGCAGGTTATTTTGTGCTTGTTTAGACAGTCCGGCATCTATGCATTAAGGTCTGTGTGTTTGTGTGTGTGGTTAATAAATTCCAGGATTCTGAAGGGCATCTTCCTCTTTAAGCATGAGAGTGAAAAGTGTTTCTCCTTGACGCATGTCCTTGCTTTAGTGAGACGTGGTCCTGTCTGAAGACCTTTACAAACAGCTTACTAGCGCAATTCTCATGTCTCTCAAATATCCCCCTCAGTTCTCTCTCTCTCTTCCACACACACACACACACACACAAACTTTCTTGTACCTCGTCTCTTCCTCTTTAAACTGTTCCGGTGTCCATCTCACTCTGTCGCGTTCCGTTCCTGCCTTTGTTCTTCCTTTTCTTCTTTTCATGTGCTGTTTTTTTTCTCTCTCTGTCCTCTGATCCTCGGTTCAGAGTGCCGGTCACATCGGCTTTTCTAATTACAGTTCTGACAGAGAAAGAAAAGCCACCGGTTTATGTCACCTCATTTTCTTTCGCTTTTTACTCCCTGTCCTTAGAGGATCTGGATCCCTGCTGAGGGAAAAAAAAAAAAGGTGGTCAAGCTGGTTTTTGATATAGCTTATTTGTTGCAAACCCAAATAACTTGACCAAGATGGTCTGTCAGGTGAAAACCTCCCATCTAGGAATTTCCAGCATGAAATTTACATTAATCTGGGTTTTATTAACATGTAAAAAGATTAACATTGTCATTTTTACTCACCTTTTATTCAAACTTGTGTCATTTCGACTTCATGTTTTCTTTATTCCCTGAAACATAAGGAGATGTTAGCCACATTTGAAGTTCATCAGTGATCCTATTAATGATTCTTGTGAGGAAACACCAAATAATCAATTATATAGATGTGTTGTAGCAGGTTTGCTGTCATTTTCATTGACTGGTTACTCTACTGATCCGACAGCTTCAGTAGCAATAAACCAAGTTAGTGTCTTACTGCACCCTGATGTTTCCAGTACGACAAACACAAAACCCATTGGTTTTTGCTAATGCATGCTCCTCTGTGTGTTCTGCTTGTACGTGTAACTCTTTCTCAGCTCTGCCTTTCTCCCCCCATGTCCCTGAGCTTTGCTGTGAAAGCATTCTGGTGTGAAATGGCCAACAGGAGAGCGATATTAATCCAGCAGTTCTCGTCTCAGGTACTAAAGAGAGAAGCTTACCTGTACTGTGCTAACATTGGGATATTTTCGTTCGTCAGGGTTCATCTCGTTCCATTGGTTTATGTCTGATATTGCAGCAGAATCTGATTAAGTAGGGTTCTAGCACACATTAAGTGCATTTTTTGACAGTAAATGTATTGACAGCAATTTCTGATCTTTTTTGTATATATTTGGTATGTTTTTGAAAGGCTTATGCTGGCCAAGGTGGCTTTTATACGAACAAAAATACAGTAAAAACAGTACAACTGTGATATTATATTACATAACTTTTAATATCGTATTTTCTACTTAAAATGTAAGTCTTCAGTCTCAAGTGATCTTTCAGAAATTATTTTAACTTGATGCTTAATTATTAAAAATGGTTATTATTATGTTTTTTATTTAAATGATTAATTAAAATGCTTTAAATGTTTTTATGCCTATTTTTTGTTTAAATGCTTATTGTTTTGCTGCTCAATATAATTGTGGAGATACATTTATTATTAAGAATAAAAAGATCAATGACCAGCATATACTTTGTAAGATTATAAATGTCTTTTACTAAGTTTAATGCATCCGTGCTGAAGAAAAGTAATTTTCTTTTTTGTTGCTGTTGTAAATCTTACTTTCTCTAGACCTTTGAATATTAAGCAGCAAAATGTTTTTTTAAACACTGATTATAACAATAAATGTTTCTTAGGACCCAAATCAACATATTATTAATATTATTAATAATTTCTGATGTGACCATTCTTTTAAACTGTAATACTATATCAAAATATTACTGTTTTTACTGTATTTATCAGATAATTGCAGCCTTGATAAGTATTTGAACAGTGAATAGAAAAGAACTGAATGATGAATAGAATTTTTGTAGAAACCATGATACATTTTCATATGTGATACATAAATAATAATATTACATAAATAAATAACAATAGTGGAAATGCATCTATTTTCACATTTTCTAATTTAAATTTGTGAGATAAAATGTTTTCAGGTTTATTATATAAATATGAATGTATATTAATAAAAATATATAATTTATAAAAGTAATTATAATAGCTTAATTAGAAAGCCATTTGTATGAAGCTTTTAATGTACAAGTACAAAAAAGTGAAGTACTTAAAATTGTTTCAAATTATATATTATATATTTTATAGTATTAAAATTCTATTTTCTGTTTTATATTAGTTCAATGTTTTATTTACATTATTTACATTTTTAAACATTAATTATAACAGTAAACGTTTCTTAGGAACCAAATCAACATATTAGAATGATTAGATCATGTGACAATTATTTTATACTGTAATATTTCACAATATTTTTGTTTTTACTGTATTTTTAGATAAATGCAGGCTTGATAAGTATATGAAAAGTGAATTGAAAAAAAAAAACGAAAAAATGAATAGAATTTTTGTAGAAACTGAGATACATTTTCATAGGTGATACATGATAAATAATAATAATGATAATAATAATACATAAAAAAATAATAGTCCAAAAGCCTAAGACAACAAGTGAAAATGATTCTGTTTTGCACAATTTTCTAATTTAAATAAGTGAGCTACATTTTTTTTTATTAAATAAATATGAAAACATATTACTAATATATAATTTTATATGATAATTAATTATAAAAGCTTCATTAGGAAGCAATTCGTATGAAGCTTTTAATTTATAAGCATAAAAAAGTAATTAAAAATATAAATAATTAAATATATAAAATCAACATTTCTGATGTGACAGTTATTTTAAATTAAAACAATATTTCACAGTATTACTGTTTTTACTGTATGTATCAGTCTTGATGAGTATATGAATTGAGAATAGAAAAGATTTGAATAATAAACAGAATTTTTGTAGAAACCGTGATGCATTTTCATAGGTGATACATGATATTATAGGCTTATTATATAAATGTGAAAACATATTACTAATATATATATAATTTAATATTATAATTAATTCTAAAATTAATTTTTGTAGAAACCGTGATGCGTTTTCAGTATTCTGGAAAGTTTCAAAACTTACTACTATCATTATGCATCTTTTTGCTGTAATCTTAAAGTCAAAAAGCAGTGATTTATTTTTCATATCCCATTTCATATCCTGTGGCACGATACCTATTACCTTGTGTGGTATCATCCCCCCACAGCAATTTCTATGCATATTCATGTAGTCAGTCACGTTAAAACAGTTCATTACTTGGGAGGAATATTCATGCTCGATATCAATATTTATAGCGTTGGAACTAGAGTAGGACAGTTGGCAGGTGCAGACAGAAGTACATTAACGTAATGCCATGCGACATTTTACACCACTGACTCAATGAATTCAAGTGTAATTTTTGTAGTGCTTGCAAGCACATAAAATTCACGTCCCTTCTTGTTCTCTCCGTGGTCTCGTGCACACACACATTGATAACCTATAACCAATGTCAAGCTTCATTAGGAAGCCATTTGTATGCCCTCGGGACTGACTTCCCGTCTCGCGGGGCGTTCGTTTCGTCAGCCATTAATTCCGACCTCTGCTGTCGCTCATAAAAACATTATTCTCTGGCATTAGCCCCCTGCTCTCATTACAGCCGCGCTGACCAATAGGTGAAGAGAAGCAGGTAGAGTGTGTGAGGAGAGATTACAGTAATCTAGCGTGTAGGACAGGCCAAGGAGACTCTACACTGCTTACTTTTAATAGAGTATTATATTATCATTTCAAAAGGATTATTGCCTTGAAAAAAAGGTCTACTATCCGCTTATGGTGGCTGACCTGCCAATCAGCTCATGTTAATGTAATAATTATGTATAATTAGAATTATTATGTAAGAATAATTATGCAATACACTTTTTAAAACCCTGGTTTTGTGTGCGCTATAAGCTATGTTAAGCGATGCAACTTTTTTTTTTTTTTTTTGCTTTTATAAAATGCAGCAACAACTACATGATAAATAATAATAATGATAATAATATATAAATAAATAATAATAATCCTGGAAATGCTTCTAGTTCACTCTCTTTTAAAATATGTGAGCTGTTTTTTTAAGGTTTATAATATATACAATTTTAAAATATAATAATAATAGTAATATATAATATAATTATTTTTGGTAAAATGTATAAGTACAAAAAACTGAAGTGCTTAAAGAAATGATTTATAATTATATATTATGAATGATATTTTATAATGTTAAAATTCCATTTCCTGTTTTATATTAGTTCATATATATATATATATATACACACACACAGTTTTTTTTTAATTATATATTTTTAATTAATTAAAGTACAAAAAGCTGAAGTGCTTAATGAAATTATTTATAATTAAATGATTTAGAATTATACATTATAAATGATATTTTATAATATTAAAATCCCATTTTCTGTTTATATTAGTTTAAATATATAATTATAGATTTTAATTCGTTATGTAATTACATATTTTTAATTTATAAGTACAAAAAGGTGAAATGCTCAAAATATATTTAGAACTATATATTATAAATGATATTTCATAATATTAAATTTCCATTTTGTTTTATATTAGTTCATATAAGTATATATTTTAATTATATAATTAAATATTTTTAATTCATAATTACAAAAAAGTGCTTAAAGCAACGATTTATATTTATGTTACAAATTA
Organism: Labeo catla; assembly: GCA_012976165.1. Taxonomy (NCBI): domain Eukaryota; kingdom Metazoa; phylum Chordata; class Actinopteri; order Cypriniformes; family Cyprinidae; genus Labeo; species Labeo catla. The sequence continues at coordinate 27,192 of VONZ01000917.1, read as the reverse complement.
TATTTTATAATATTAATACTCTATTTGATACTAGTTTATATATATATATATATATATATATATATATTGTTAATTATAATTAAATATTATATATATATATACACACACACACATATATATTAATTATATAATGAAATATTTTTGATAATGATATATTATCTATAGTGATAACATAATAACAGGATTATAATTATATAAAATCTGAATATTTAAATGTATGAATATATAGATTGTATAGAGAATATATATATAAAATTGCATATAAACTGCACTTTCTGTGTTAAATACAGTTGAAGTAAATAATAATTCGGTCTTTCTATATCAAAAGTTAATTAATCAAACAATTAATTCCCATATCGTTGTACTTATTTGTAAAATTCTAGCAATTTTTGAGTGAAAATTGTTTCAAAGCCTTTTTTCCCCAGTGTATTCCTGATGTTGCTTTATTTCGCCAAATACATCCTCACATAGATGTGAAAATTCAATATAAATCAGTCAGCCCTACTGTAATGTAATGTAATGTAGTACGATTACTGCACATCCACGTTCTCTCTCCAACCTTCATTCACACATTATAGTCCTGTCTGTACTTTTTATAGGAGAAACACACATTTTTGTCCTTTATCAGAGAAGCACTCATAATTACTGTCTCTTTTTCGAACCAAGACATGCTGCCACAAATCACCCAGTTCTCCTGAGGATGACCAATTTAGTCTTTAACCTCTAGTCCTCATGGAGAAATAAAGAGGGAGAAAGAACAAATGAGAGAGGGGAGATATGCATGAGAGGTAAAGAGAGAGAGAGCGAGCGAGCATGTAGATAGATAGAGAACGAAAGAAGGAGAGATAGAGGGAGGCCATCTGGGAGGAGGAGGCGTAGAGGAACATGTTGTTGAGAGGGGTTTATAGCCCGCTGTCTGTGCTCAGCCTGTGCCTGCAAAAACACATCAATTATACAGTGGTGCTTTTAGACAGCTGGCCTGTGAGAAAAAAAACAGCTAGCATGAATATAACATAAAAGAGTGGTGTCTTTTAAAGGCCCACTGATCTCTCCTCATTGAACACAACTGAGAGTTATTGCAGCACTTCGTGGAATGATAACTTCTGCCGCAGCCCCGACACCATATTAAAGATCACATTCGCCCTCCGTCTACAGGAGACAATTTTTTTAGAGCCTCAGTACATTACATTCACTGAAATGAAGAGAGGTGTTTGGAGGTACAACGGGGTCCAAATGTCTGAGACCACTAGGGGAAATGCTTCTCTTTTGCTTTTTTTTTTCTTTCAAACTGTTATATTATGTTATACTGTTATATTATTATTTTGCATTTTTTCTGAAATAATTCAACTGGAATAGATATATTTAATTAGAATTACATAATTACATAATGTATAAATTAAAATGTTTTTATCTTTTGTGTTTTATGTTTTATATTTTTTTTTATATTTTGAAGTACATTTTTTTTCGATTTAGAATAGTAATATATTTATGTTTGATTACAATATAAAATGTTTAATATTATAACATGATTATATTATTTTGCATTCTTAAAAAATATATCAATTATAAAGATATATTTTTGTATATTTTAAAGTACACATTTTTCTATTTTTAAGATTTAGAATTACAAAATTATATAAAAATATATTAATTAGAATGACATTTATTTTTATATTTTGAAGTATATACTTTTTAGATTTTTAAGATTCAGAATTATATCTATTATTTTTTTATTACAATACAAAATATTTAATAATATAATGATTATATTATTATTTAACATTTTTTTAACTGAAATAATTAAACTGGAACAAACATTTAATTTGAATTACATAACTACAGAAAAATATATGAGTTAGAATGTTATATTTATTTTTATATTTTAAAGTACAGTTGTTTATATTTTTAAGATTTAGAACTGTAATATATAATCAGGGTTGCTGCAGGATTTTTAAGCTCAAATTTAAGACTTTTTAAGACCTTTTTTAAGACCTGCACAAATAAAATTAATACCATATGAGCAGGGTAAGGCAATGTCTATGGTTAAATATTAAACTGTAAAATGACTGTAAACTACTGTAAAAAATGATTTACAGTTCAGATTTTTCACAAAAACAAAAGGTTTTATAAAGTGATACATTTCACATTTCTTTAAAGTGTCAATTTTTAAGTAAATAGAAAAAAGTATTCCTTTTATTAATTGAAACAATTATTATCAATAAATTATTATATTAATTTAAAAAACATACAAATACATGTTAGTGTTTAGATTTTTATGATGAATTATCTTCTAACTGATCCACCAGTTCACATTTACAGCTCTGCATGTTTGCAGGGTAAAAACATGGGTCACTTTTCGCTTTGGTCTGAACAAAAACAACCTCAATACTATGTTCCTGCAAAACCACATTTCTGGGACCCTATTTTTTGAGACAGCGCCATCTAGCAATTCCATTTCAACAAAGAAATATCAAACAGACGCAAAGACTAGATCCATTGAAACTATTTTTTTTTTTTAATCTTTCCATCTTATTTTTAATGTAAAAGCTGACATAAATTTGAGTGTTCAAAGGGGTGTCAGCAATCTCCATTTAGCCCATTAAACTGTCCAAAACAGTTCACTGTGCTGCTGGATGTTGTAAATTAGTATTTGTATTCAAATTATTTTAAATTTATTAAAGTACTAATTGTTACATTCCTGAACGTTATTGGGTGGTTGTTTTGTCTGTTGCCCTTTTTTTTTTTTTTTTCCCCATTTCAGGTCCTTAGTGGTTCCATCCTTGCTGCTCCTGATAGGTTGGCTCATGTTCCATTATGTCAACCAATCCCGTCACTCCATTCTTCTGATTGGCTGCTGCACATCTCAGTACTTCAACCAATCTTGTTATTCTGTTTTTCTGGTTTGACGATAATCTGTTTCAGTGCACCGTCCTCAACCAATCCCCATTCTTCAGCTGGCTTTTAAGAAGCCGTTTCACGAATTAGAGTCAGTCTTGAGACTCACTTTGTTCTGGCTACACTTTGTTGTTTTTCAGTCAATATGCTGATGTTATTTACGGTTGAGAGACTGGTTCAGGGAAGTAAGCCACGTGGTATACATGTCAACATGTAGGTAACCTGCTGTCTAGAGATACACTAGGTAAGATGGTGCGTGCCAATCTATGTATCCCTTTTGATTTAGATAGTGTAGCCAGTTAGAGTGTTTTGCTCAATAGATTTATTTTTTTCCCCCTTTTATTTTTAGATCAGACTAGATGGGGGGGGAAATTGTGATTAGTTAGACTGGGTTTTTGGTTTATTTTTAGCCACACCCATAGCCAGTCTTTCTATTAGCATCTAACTTTGAACAACTATTTCTCACTTGTAAATATTTCACTTGCTACCACTTCTTTTGTACTTTATGTAAATAAACACTCTTTGCTAATAAAAGTACTTAGTTTGTCATCACTTTGTTTGCAACCAGTGCTGGGCATTCAACTTGCCAATGTCTTACAAATTTAAGTGTGCGACCCGTATACCCCTAGAACATCAAGGGTCGTAACATTTTTGGGGGCTCGTCCGGGATCTTAAAGGTCCCGATGTTTTTTCTGTGGACATTGGTATTGTTGTGCTCAGCACGGTTGGCAAAGTGATTTCATTTGTAATGGACGTTGTCTATTGCTTAAGGCGAATTAGTTCTGTATGTTGGTTTTGAATCAGGTATGGCGTCATTCAATTTGGACTCGTTTATTCAGAACCCAACTCTTGGGGAATTTGATAAATGTCGCAAAGATGATTTAATTCAAATTGCTGAACATTTTCAGATTCTAGTGAACAAGCAAAATCTTAAAAGAGAAATCCGGCAAGTTATTTATGATCGGTTGGTCGAATTGGGGATTTTTGCTGTGGATAGTGTAACTGTAGAAGAATTAAATCCTCTCGGGGTGATTGAAAGGCCGTGCGGTCCTGAATGGGCAGGGCAGATTAGTGATGTAGCTGAGGGTGAGACGGAGGTTGAACCCAAGGTTGTGTTACCGCCCTTTGATCCCATATCACCTGCCTCGACTGATTCAATGGGAGATGGCAGACTTAAGTTACGTCTAGCCAAATTACAGTATGAGGCTCAGGAAAAAGCACGTGCCCACCAAGCCGAGTTGGAGTTGCGATTTAAGATTCGACAACTGGAGATAGAGGCTGATAAGCAGGTCAAGCTGCGACAGCTAGACATAGAGGCTGCTAAAGCCGCACGCCTGGCTTCTCCTGTCCCTGATACAGGTACATCCACAGCTGCTCCAGTTTATTAGTAACACTAATAAACACACTAATTTGTACAGCAATTGTTTTACTGTTTACTTCACTTTGTTAAGTGGGTCACACGTCAGACATGAAGCGCAGCAGTTAATAAACTGAAGTCTAGAATATATTGAAATAAATTAGGCTAAATATTTCAGGGGTAAGTTTAGGATTAGGAGTTGGTTAGGACAATAATTAAGTGTATACAATTAAACAACTAAATTCGGTATTTCCTTAAAAATAATAATATACAGAATTGAATAGCCACTGCTATAAATAGTATGAGCTGTTAATGCATACATAATACAAATAAATAAATACAATAAAATAAAATAAAAATAAATAATTTTAAAAAAATTACAGGGTCCTAAAAATGCGGTTCTGAAACTACAGCCTCCTGTACTGTAAGAATCCCCTACTCAAAACAACAGGCATATTGAAAATGCACATTCAATCTCTGCCAGCAGATGGCGCATTCGGAACTGCAGACATGTGTTTCCCCGGTAACCGCAGTACACAAAGCAGCTCAGCACCGGACTTTGAACGCGCAGCGCTCATGTTTATTTAACGAAATCATAGCCTTTTGAAGTTTAATCGTGACACTAAGCTGTATTGCAATTCTGGTCTTCCCGTGCCTAAAATTTAAGACCTCTTAATCATAATTAAGACTTTCTTGTACAATTTAAGACTTTTTATGACCTTAAATTTGATAAACTAAATTTAAGACTTTTTAAGGACCCGCGGGAACCCTGATAATATTTATACTACAACATAAAATATTTAATATAATTATATAATAGTTACATTATTTTGCATTTTTGTCAAGAATTACATAATTATTCAATTAGAAGGATATATTTTTTTAAATATTTTGAGAAATTGTTTTTTACATTTTTAAGATTTAGAATTACATAATTATATAAACATATCAATAAGAATTATATTTTTATATATTTTGAAGTACAGAATTTTTATAATACATTTTTTTTATTTTACACAATTATACATTTTAATATATACTATTTATATTTAATTATAATATAAAATATGTAATAATACATAATATGTAATGTATTAATTTAATATAATTACATTAACCATTTAATATTTACAAAATATAATATTTTAAATATGTATTTTTAAAAAATGTTTCATATATATTTTTTCTGTTTTATATTAATTCAGTATTATCTTAATATTTTATTTTAAATAATACTATTTAATAATATTTTATATAATAATAGTAATAATTATTATGAAATATTGCTACAATTTTTAATAACTTTTAATATTAGATTTTTAATGTAAAAATATTTTAAAATGTAATTTTACTCCAATCATCAGTGTCATGTAATCTTTCAGAAAGCATTTTATCAAGCTGATTTGGTGTTGAGTTATTAGCAATTATTATTGTTGCTCAGTTGTTAAAAAAAAAAAATATATATATATATATATATATATATATATATTTTTTTTTTTTGCAATTTCTTTGTGTTACCTTTTGTTCAGCATCTCTAAAATGTTCACTTTATTTCATCATTATTTACGTTTAAATGAAAAAAAAAAGTGTCAGTGTGGTCTCAGACCCCCACTGAAGGTCTTTGGTCTTATTACCCAACAGTGTTGGCATTCACTGCGGTAGGGTGATGCTAAAGGTTTTCCTTTGTTCCATTAGTGCAGGGTGGGCTGGTAATAGCGTGTGGAGAGTTGGCAGTTGTTTCATTGTGTTCAGTCAGCTCAGAGCTGACATTGCAGTTCAGCTGTCTTGAGAGTTTGTAGATTGTAGCGGCATAATGGAAAGTCCGGTCGCTTGTCGCTCACTTATGTAAGACTGAGCCATTTGAACTGACAGGAACCACTAATGTGTACTTAAAAGCACGCTGTTAGCCAAAAGTATTGAAATGCAAATCAACGATCTGTGCCGGCTTATTCGGAGATAAATATGCCGCAACACAGCAAAAGTTTCAAGCAGAAATGCTTCTATATTATTCACAAATACCTAGGAAACAAATCTCATCTGTGAACTTCACTCACACCTACCCCCACACAAACTCTGATCGACCTGGGAAATAAAACAATGAAACTGAATTAGATGGAATTATGAATAAACTACAAAGCTCAGAGGAAATGATTTGAAAGCAAAAGACAGGATTTAAGCTGTGGAAAAAATAAATAAATAAATAAATACATAAAAAATACCTGTGATTTTTTTTATTATATTATATTATATTATATTATAATATATTATAGTATAGTATATTATATTACAATGAAATTATAGTAATTAAAACAATAATAGTAATAATTATATACATTTTACTGTTTTTTAAAAATATGTGTATATAATAAAAAGTTGAATATTAAAACATTAAATAATAAAAAATATTATAGATATTTATAAATATAATAAATATATAAATAAATATAATTAAAATATATATACACAAAGAAATATTTTATATTATATTAATAAACTATAAAAATGCAATGAATAGAATGAATGCCATAGTAGTAGTAATAATATATATATATATATATATATATATATATATAACAACAATAATATTAATAATTATATCCATTATATATATATATATATATATATATATATATATATATTTATATATATATATATATATATAATAAAAAGTTGAATATTAAAACATTAAATGTTATATTACAGACATTTATAAATATTTATCATATATATTTTAGCATTTGTGTGTGAGTATGTATATATATATATATATATATATATAAAATACTAAATCAATAAACAATAAAAATGGAATGAAAATAACAACATTAGTACTTTATAAAGTTAATACATATATATTATAAATAAAGTTAAAAAATATATTAAAATAAGGAAATATAATAATTATATTTATAGATATATATTTGATATATAGATATGTATATTTATATTTGTATGTGTGTGTATGTGTATATATATATATATATATATATATATATATATTATTAAAAATTTTAATATAATAAAAAATATACATGTGTGCGTGTGTGTATATATATATAGTCAAATATTTATATAAAAATATATATATAATCAAATATATTATATAATATATAATTAAAAAAACATAAATTAGGGTTGTCAAACGATTAATTGTGATTAATTGCATACAAAATAAAAGTGAGTTTGCCTAATATATGTGTGTGTACGGTGCGTAATTATTATGTATGTATGTAACTACAAACACATTCATGTATATATTTAAAAAATATTTACAAGTATATGTATTTATTATAAGTTTTATATAATTTATATATAAATAAAAATATTTTGTACATAATACATTTCTCTTAAATATATACATTAATTTGTGTGAATGTATATATACATACATAATTACACACAGTGCACACACATAAATTAGGCAAACTTAAACTTTTATTTTGTATGTGATTATTACATGTACACACACACACACACACACACACACATATATATATATATATATATATATATATATATATATGTGTACTACATGTACATATTGTTGTATATCAGTGTTATAATATATTGTATTCCTTATGCCGTGTACAAAGCAAGTTATATCTACTAACCTGTCCCATAATCCAACCAGATTCATCTCAACAATCCTGACTTTCTCTCTGTCTCTAGCTCTGTGTCTCTCTATTTGTTTCATTCTCTCTGCTTGTCTCTCTCGCTCACTTTTTCTGTGTGGGAGATAGACAGGAAGAGTCTGTGAGCTTTGTGATTACTGAACCGGCCAGCCGTGATGTACAACTCCTTCTGCTCTGCCAACACACACGTACTGCCTGAGCGAACCAGGAAGATTCCTTTTGTCGAGATGAAAAAGAAAACTCTGTAACATTTGATTTGGTTGCTTTACATGCTTGTCGAATGCAAATTGAATGAAATTGGTGCATGCTGTCAGACTTCTGCTGATGATTCATGCCGCCCTATAAACGCAGCCTTTCACACTCATTTTTACACCGTTCTGATCGTTAAATCAAGATGAACCCACATAAATCAAACGCTAAGCCTACGACGGGATCGGACGCACCTGCAGGTGGCGCTGTTCGGGCCGGACTCGATCGAACATGCCTTGGCTGAATCCCTTGGAAATGTCAAGCCGAAACAGTTCGACTTTCTCATCAGCTTTCGTCAGACAGAGGGAGAGCGAAAGAGAGAGAGAGAAAATTACGTAAATAAAACGAGGCAGGTTACAATCAAGGGTGGGAATTGATTTCAGAAGCCTATTCAAGCAGAACACCACAGAGAGCTAGCACATCAAAACAGAACACTTTTGATTAGCTTGACATGCACAGAAGCACGTGAACACACGCACGCACACACAAATGTGTATATACACCAACTACGACTGCAAAGCAATGAGAAATTTTAATGTGGGCTTGCGTTTTTCCAGGAACTTCTACATTTAACATTCACTGGTACGACTTAATTTAGACTCAGACATACAGCGTCTTGTCAGCATTTTCTGCTAATACTCATTTTATATGGATAAAGTGCTGTTAGAATGAAAAAAAAGCCAAATATCTTACGCAGTCACTGTATTTGTACTGCTATCTGATGCTGTTATAGAAAATGTAATCCCTGATTTTATCCCGCTTCTTCATTCATTAGATTACAGTCATAAGAAACTGATACATTACGCGGCCATGAGTTTTATCAAAAATAATTACATTAAAATCACTTGTTATCTAGTCTAGAATCTTTTTAATGATAATTGATAATACAATTATAGGAAAAACATATTAATCCATTAGTTACTGAGACGCATAATTACGAACAAGACTTTCTTAATGTCTTAGCTGTTTCTTCAATAGCATTAAGATTAACGTGGCAGTAAATGGATGTTTGCTTGCGGTTCTTCTAAGAAAAAAAGGCCCCAGTAATCTCACATGTTTTTTATTTAGAGTTTCATAAACGATCTCAACAATTTCTCACACTGTGCTCAAATCTGGCAAGTTCGTTTCAATTTTAAAGTCGAATTTTGGCCTGTTACCCACATTAACTCGGTATAGTCTTACTATACAGTGTTTCAAAGATTGTTTCATTCAGTGTTATTGTTGAAAAATATTTAAAAAATATATATTTTTAGAAGCAGAAGTAAAACAAACAAAAACAGAACTTAAGCTACTACAATTACTAAAACGAAAACTGAAATAGAACTAAATTAGCAATATTAAAATTAAAAGCTATATTAAAATGACAAAAACTTGTGAACTAAAATTAAAATTCATATTTGAAATATAAAAATAAAAGTCAGTTAAAAATCGTAATACAAAAAATGTGGGTCTTTTTTTCATCTATTTATTAATTTTATCATTTATAAATTATCATTAAAAAAATAAAATAAGGTAATTGTGAGTTTCTATCTAATTGCGATTTTATATCCTGCTAATCTAACTTTAGAACTTGTAATTGCGAGTTTATATCGTGCAATTCTGAGGAAAAAAAGTCAGAACTGCGAGATTAAAATTCGCAGTTGCAAGAAAAAAGTCAGAATTGTGAAATTCAAACTCAAAATTACCTTATTTTATTTTTTATTCAGTGGCAGAAACGGGCTTTCATAATTTAGGGTCTTCTAAATTTTTAAGAGAAAGATCTAGGTCGAAGCTGGCTCTTAATAAAAGTAAATGACTGTGATCATTCTTGTTATCTATCCTGTTTAAATACAGAATTCAGGCGTGGGACAAATGTTGCTTCAGCTTTTGTAACGGTTGCGTTATAAAATGTGACATGAGGGAACATAGAAAGACAGATTGTTGAAATTGAAAAATCACCTGGGCCTTCAGAGCAAAGGCAGCAGGGACTTTGGCAGATGAAGAAAGAAGGGATCACAGCACAAAGGTGAGGCTCTTAGAAAGAACAGAAGAGACCTTTTCCCATGAGCGATGAGGTATAAACCTCAAACGACTGTTTAACGATTCACATTTGTATTTTTCATGAAGGTGACTGACTTATTCATGCCATGTAGCGTCTTTGCGATAATTTTGTAAGATCTAATGTGACAAGGTCTCTCTCGGCTGTATTGATCTGCAGCTCTTCAGCTCTAATGTTCAAGCCTTGTAGCTTTAGAGAGCGATACCTGCTGATTGGTTGCCGTCTGCATCTGATTGGACGAGCACAACAGGCCGGATGCTGCGATTGGCTGAGTTCTCAAGACAAGTCGCCAGGCTGTTTTCTGCCAGAGCTCAGCGCTGTTTCTCCAACTAAACATCTAGACAGATAGAGATAAACAGAGAGATAGAAAGAGCGAGGGAGAGAGGAGGGGTTAACAGTCATTTTCAGTCCACAGCAGTTTATAGAGTGAGATATTACATAACCAATACCTAAGGAGATTCTTCAGCGGTGCTTGTGGGAAAAAGTGCCTCCTGCTTTGTAAGACATGCTGACTGAAGCCAAACAGCTTAATATCGACAAACTACTGAATAATAGAGAGATACAGTCCTCGACCCTCATTCCTGCATGTAAATCCTTTTCTGTGACTGAACTAGCAAATATATGTCAGATAAGGATGTAGGCATGCTTATTCATTTTACATGGGTTTTACATAATTTAGTCTTTTTTTTATTATTATTATTGTTTGCGAAAAATGTCAGTCGCTGTATTTTTGGACTGCCGTGTGATGCTGTTAGTTACAGATAATTGAACTGAAAAATTGAAATTCATTAGATTGCAGTCATTAAAAAAAGATCGATAATTCAACCATAATTAATTTTAAGAGTTCTGAAGAAACCATCTATCTAGTCATATTTTTTAACATATTTGTTGTAAAAATCGTTTCATAATCATCATGATACATCTTTTTCCATCATGTCTGTTGCTGACAAAATAAAAAAAAATATCTATAAACATTAACAACTATAAACATTGCCAGTACGTCAGTTTCACTGACGTGAATTAACTCTGGATACAATGAAGGTCAAAGGTTGCAAGCAATATCTGATGTTAGATTATAAACCACAGGGATTGAAATTAAGATTGCTGGGATTTTTGTGGGTTCAAATAAGGGAGAATTATCGAGCATCTTTTCAGTTGCCCAGCTTATCAGCACTGCCATGTTCTGTCTCATTCCGTGCTGATTCAACCTATCCATCAGTGTATGGATATATATAGATCCATCACATATGCTATGGGTGGATCCATCATTTATTCTCCAACCTACAGAGACCAACAGAAACATGAGAGAAAAATCACTCAAAGATCTATTTTCAGAGGAAAAATGCAGGAGAGCGAAAGAGGGATGGCAGAACGCTTGCATAAAGATTGAGGCAAGGGATGCCTATAGCCAGAGTGAAAATGTGTTTATTAAATTTTCATTAAATCCAAAAATGCCTTCATCTGACCCAGAGTGCACTAGAGCTGCTATAATAGAGCTCTCTGATCATCCTCTCTCTCTTTAACCATTTCAATGGTGTGTGAGGTCACAAAGAGGTCATAGGACAAGTGATAAACAGAACATAAACTACGGTATTAGCAACATATGAAACTATGAATATATTGAAATAGCTCTGTTTCCATTACTCTTCAACTGAAAATACACCCAATGGAAACAATTTTTGCGAAAACTCCCAGATATCGAAAAAAGTTTTTACGCTCACATGAGGTGGTTTTTAGGCAATTCGAAAAAGATTTTAACTCTGAAATTCAACTACATTTTTCAAACTTACACCATGTTCTAACCAGAGGTGCCGTGACACAGCGACACAAGATAAAAGGTATCTTTTCCGTGTTAATCTGAGATTTTTTCCTAACCAGCCGTAATGGTGACACAACAAGTAACGGGGAATTCTGTTATAGAAATAGTTTGTATTTTCTGCGACGTCGCGGTTGAAACAACAACATTTAATCTTTGACAATATTAATCTCAGGTACTGATTATGTGCTCTATTCATTGTTAATGAGCAGGTCATATGGGTTTTCAAAAAATATTTTTTTTGCAGTTTGTAATGTAGTTACCCTTCAAAGTGAACAGTCTGCAAAGTTGTTAATCAAAAAAGGGCATTACACATACACATTACGTCACTCGGTAACACATTAGCATAATCCCTGCCTTCCTGCGAACACAGGCTGATCTGCCCACAAACACTTCCATTAGTTCGTATATTTACATCATGTCGAGAAGACGCTGTGTTCTGCGCTGTGAAAGCAGGTTTGTTTTGTTTTCATTGACGAAAGATGATGATGTGAAGAATCAGTGGAAATTAAAATTAATTTTTTCCATGATACAACAGCAATACAATTCAAAACATTTGTTGTGGTTGACATTTTACAGAGGACTGCTTCTATTATCTTGGCTTTTATCTTCTCTGGCTTCTTATCTTATTTATTTGGACTAACAAGTGTCTCCGAACCACAACCTGTAAATATGATTATTACATTATGTACATTTTCAAGTGAGTGCTTGAAACATGTTTTTTTGTGCTAATATGTGAAGTATAGCTAGTGCAGCTTTAGGTTTCCACGTAAACCACAATAGTACTTTCATGCTGAAATAGTTCTGATGATTTGTTATAAACCCACTATTTCCTAAGAATGTGTCGATTAATGTATAAAGAATGTAACTTAGACATATTTTGGTTTACAAACTGTGTTGTTTTATCAGTTAGTAACGTTACCACTCATCTAACATATCCACCATTATTCTCACACCATTATAGTTCTCATGAACTGTAAAAAAAAATAAATTAATAAATTAATTAATTAAAAAAGCTGCCCTAAAATTTTAAGTTCAGTTAAAATGAAATGTTAAGTAGTACTACATGAAAACGTAGATATTTGAGTTGAGTACAATTAAAATTTTAAGGCATCATGAACATGTACTTTTTAAAGTTGAAACAGTTGAGTGTAGAAGCTAAACTTAAGCTGTGGGCACGATTCACTTGAATAAGTGTTATGTTTTGATGTCATTATTTTAAGAACGGATCACAGCACTATATTATTGTTTTATATAAAGGTGCATCAGGGTTGGCAGGTTTTCACAACAAAACCTGTCTAATTGCTACTCAAAACTCCCCCATTAAAAATCGCGTTCTGGGGTATAAAATACACGCTTTTTATAACTTGCATTCCAGGGGCTAAATATGATTTTATTGGGGTCACTTCAACCCGCGGACATCAAAAACGAGGTAGCTAACTTGCTCAAGTAATCCAGAACTGATTGAACTGAACCACATTCAGCTGCTTTAGGCTGCTTTTTTTCAGCACATATCACTTGCACAATATCAGTAAATCAGCCTCATGGTGACACACTGACGTCAATACAGATAATGCATATGCCGGATGACGGAAAAACCAGTACGGTGTTTTGTCGTTGTGTAGTCATTCCTCTCCGATTAAACACTTGTCTTGAGGTGCTCTCACTGGCATGTTATTGTGAAGTACTCGGTTTAGAACAAGCTCCCTAATTAAGCCATAATTAGTTAGATTGATCAAGCGTTCAAGCTTTGCGGCGCAACTGACCCTGTTGGAAATGGAAAAACTGGCAAAGCCCAGCAAAAACTGCCTGATTTTGTGCAGAGGACAGTGCAAACCCCCTGGGAACACATTAAAGTCAGGAATGAGATGACATTATGTCCTGTGGTCAGCGGGAAGCCTTCAGCAAAGGCTTTAATCCTTCGGGTGCGATTCTCAAATGTGGCATTGGAAGAAAATAGGAGGATATTAGATGCCGCGCATGAAATCGACCAGAGCCCAGCCAAGACGTGACGATCTGTAACATCTGGGCATCAATAGTGCATACACAAAGACACCGCTTTCTTAGGCCTCATTGGAGGCCTTCTTCTGTTCGGCTTTTGATTTATTTGTTTCTTTGTTCTCTCGTTGATCATTTCATTAACTGCCTGATGCAAATACCAACAAAAGCCCCCTGCAGGGACTCAAATCCTGAGGCTGATTACAGCTTGTCAACCACTGCTGAGAATACACGCACACAAACAAGATTTTTACTAAAGAAAATCAAAGTGCTATGTGTATGCAAAACTCACCGGCATGACCACAAAGTGTTGTGGATGGTTGCCAGGGCATTGCTGTGTGGTTGCCAAGGTGTTCTGAATGATTTTTAGCATGTTGCTAAAAAAACAAGATGGTTGCATCCACCAAGATTCCTCCTTTCTTAAACAAGAGTGTGAAAGAAGTGAAAAAAGTGTTTACTAGGGCTTCACAATTCAAAACCAAAGAACTTAGTGTGATCAATAAATCATAAAGGCTGCAATTTAATTACACGTGCTGTGTGTTTTAAAGTGAAGTGCAGTTTTTATTTAAAGGGGACATCTGATGCAAAATTCACTTTCACATGGTGTTTACATATACAGTTGAGGTCAAAAGTTTACATACACCTTGCAGAATCTGCAAAATGTTAATTATTTTATCAAAATAAGAGGGATCATACAAAATACATGTTATTGTTTATTTAGTACTGACCTGATTAAGATATTTCACATAAAAGCTGTTCACGTATAGTCCACATGAGAAAATATTACTTGAATTTATAAAAATTACCTCATTCAAATGTTTACATACACTTGATTCTTAATATTTGTGTTGTTACCTGAATGATCCACAGCTGTTCTTTTTTTGTATGTTTAGTGGTACTGTAGTTGTTCATACATCCCTTGTTTCCTGAACACTTAAACTGCCCGCTGTTTTTCAGAAAATCCTTCAGGTCCCACAAATTCTTTGGTTTTTCAGCATTTTTTGTGCATTTGAACCCTTTCCAACAATGACTGTATGATTTTGAGATCCATCTTTTCACACTGAGGAAAACTGAGGGACTCATATGCAACTATTACAGAAGGTTCAAACACTCACTGATGCTCCAGAAGGAAACAATGCATTAAGAGCCGAAGGGTGAAAACTTTTGAATTTTAAGGTCAGGGTGAATTTAACTTATTTTATCTTCTGGGAAACCTGTATCTTCTGTAGCTTCTGAAGGGCAGTAATAAAATGAAAAAAAAATTTGATATTAAGGCAAAATAAGAAAAATGTACACATCATCATTCAGTTCAGAAGTTTACACCCCCAGCTCTTAATGCATTGTTTTTCCTTCTGGAGCATCAGTAAGCATTTAAACCTTCTGTAATAGTTGTATATGAGTCCCTTAGTTGTCCTTAGTGTGAAAAGATGGATCTAAAAATCATACAATCATTGATGGAAAAAATTAAGACTGTGTAAACATTGGGGGCAGTCGTGATCTAATGGTTAGAGAGTCGGGCTTGTAACAAAAGGTCGCCGGTAGGCACCGAACCCCCAGTTGCTGGCCGGGCGCCGGAGCAATGGCTGCCCACTGCTCCAGGTGTGTTCACAGTGTGTGCGTGTGTGTGTGTTTGTTCACTTCTCACTGCTGTGTGTGCACTTGTGATGGGTTAAATGCAGAGCACCAATTTTCGAGTATGGGTCACCATACTTGACAACACGTCGTGACTATCACTATCATACTTTGTGTAAAATATCTTATTCAGGTCAGTACTAAATAAAAGTAAGGAGAATGTAGACTTTTACATACACCTGCAAACCCCAAACAACCTAAACAGTCTCAGTTATCAAGCCATTTTGATTTTCTGAGCAGCTGATATGTTTCTTTTGTTTTGTATGTTTTCTTTTCTTCATGAAATGTCTGTAAAATACTTGTGTAAAACAACATATTTTTTACCTTTACCTTGTCAAGAACAGCTAGGTCCAAAGCAAGCCGTTTCAGTGCATGTCTCTTTAAATGATAATGAGCTACTGCTCACCACACCCCTCTCTTCCATTTTTTGTATATTCGGTGGCAGATCAAACCATCAAAAACAAAACGAATCCACTGCGTCTTCAGTGGCTCTGATGTCGGGAGACTCTTATGTTCACTTTTACTTTTACATCTGCATTGCATACAAGACATTGTTGCTACAGCTGCTTGAGTACGGAGAAAATGGCGGACAGAGTACAACTGGCTGAGGCTGAAAATAAGTGGCAGAGGGCGGGGCCTGAGCAATATGACATCATACTGCTCAAAAAAAATCAAAATGGCTTGATAATTGAGACCATTTAGGTTTTTGGGGGATTTAAAAAAGATGTGAATGGATTTTTATCATTGTAGAGTGGTTGTGTCCACACAGTGCTAGGACACATTTATATGCAAACACTATGTAAAAGTGAATTTTGCATCTGATATCCCCTTTAACCAAAACCACAAGTGCTAAAATGCTCATACATGGGTTTTGGCCTACAAAAAACTTGTCATCCTCGTAGCACTTATGATACATTATTAGTAATATTTATCATTGTCTTAGCATGCACCAGTAAAAACATGAATACACAAAAACGTGTCTGTTTTTAAAGCTACTCAGTGTGTAGGCACAGGAAAGAACAGGCAGCGAGGGAGTTTAAGGTTGACAAATATGTCTGAAAGGATATTTACCAAGAGAGCAGAGTGAGACAGTTGGTGCTTATCCAGCAATATGTCGCGATGCCAGCGAAGTTTGTACAAAAAACCTGTCAGAAGGGATTGAAATGGAGAGATATTATAAATGTAAACAGAGCAAATACTATCGGCCCCAGCGCTCCCGGCGGACGGGGGCTCAGACACGACGTACCACACACACACACCTCTCGTCTCTGTTCTCCGATATGATTACACTTTATTTCCCTGCCATCGATCAACATGAAGTCACATGCTTATCTTGCCTGCGGCTCTATCAACGCTGTCATCTTTAAGGGCTATTTTAAGACCTCTATATATCTCAATCGCACCGAGCCCTCACGATACGGCTGGATCTGCTGATAAGGATGTACGACAGAATGCGACAGACCGTTTGGCTTTATTTATGTGCAGACGGGGTCAAGAATTTATCGATATCTACGTGAATCACGGCGTCGTGTCACGTTTCAGCTCATCTGCCGATCAATCAGTTGTTTAGCGCCGCTGCAATTAGCAGCCGACATGACGGTGACCTTTCACATGCTAATAAACTGTGATGATGACAGTGTTTGACTAATAGGACACTGACAGGCCGGTTTCAGCACGCATGAACGAGCAGGAAGAAGGAAGCAGGGACTTGTGTACACTTCGCTGGAGGGGACAGCGCAAACAAGACAGAGACTGGGACGCTTCCTTTGAGAAGGAACACTTGTATGTACAGAGCATCATGGGTTTAAATCTATATAGTGCACACTGACAAGTGTCAAAACACCTGAGTCATTCTCGCAGTATATGTGACGTCAGCTGATGTTAAATAACTGAATACAGGCTGAATCACTAGGAATGGGAGATGCTACTTATTTTCTTTTTCGATCCGATACTAAGTAGAGAGAATAATATCGCAGATATTGATACCATTATTGATATTTAAATGGGAAGTTTATTCTGGGAATTAAATGGGTAATTATACCCACAGGGAAGCATTTTGAATAGATGCAGTAGAGAATGACAATGAAAAATAACAGCACTCACCACAGATCAACCAAAGCCCTTTTAAAGCAAAGTTTCGCTTTTGTGAATAAAAGTGGTCTTGACTATAGTGGAATATAACAGTAGCAGAGAGTTTGCGTCGTCGCCAGGTGATGAATAAATATGTAAATAATATATGAGATAAAGAAAAATGTCAAAAAAAATCAGTTGGCTCCACCGAAAACGTGCAGAAAGCAGCACACCGACTATTTCAAGTTTCTTCAGGTATGGTGTGTATGTCCTCGAGTGTTATATCATCAACGTGATTCTCTGGAACAATCTGTGGAACAGAAAACAATCCTCCCAGTGGGGGAAAACAATCCCATCAGACTGAATTAACTTATTTTACCTGTGAAGTTGTGCAGGTGCAAAATAAATAAATAATCACACAACAGCTTGCCATGAGTATTTTCTTTCTAAATATACTCAAATCTTTTGGAAATGTCTTTTCATTTTCCCTGAGGGCAAAAGGAAGAAGAAGAAGAAAACTAAGCTAAACTACAAAATAGTGTCTGTTGAGTCATAGGCCTACTGACCACAAGTTTATATGGTTCTGAAAAATAAAACAAAACAAAATAAAATATTAAATTAAATTAATTGGTGAAGACCATAAGGGAAAAAAAATGCATAATAATGCACTGGGGCAGTAACTGGCTGTAAGTTCATAAGGTTCTGAAATTAAATAAAATAAAAAAATAAAATAAAATAAAATAAAAAGTTGAAGACTATAGGAAAAAAATGCTTAATAATTACCATTAGTGATCATATGGTTCTAAAATAAAATAAAATAAAATAAAATACAATTAAAATAAATATTGAACACATGGATTTCCCTAACCTTTATCTGTATATAAAAATGACCTTTAGGTTTGCACTGGGGCAGTAACGGGCAGTTAATTTTGTTCTGAACCATACTTACAAAAGAAATCCTTTAGAAAAAAATGCACACAAATTACCATTAGGGCTGTAACCTTAATGGTACACATTTCTACATTAATTACCCTCAATAGGTGCATATTAGTATCTTAAGGTAATAACATGCATCCCTTCTAAGACAAGGCACAAATGTCTATCATTTGAGGTTACTACCCCAGTTACTTCACTGAACTCTCATATGCAGTATAAGCTTTAGCTTTGTGAGTGTGTGTGTGTGTGTGTGTGTGTGTGTGTGTTTCAACATAAACTTTAAGACTCAGAAACACTCTGCCAATACACCTTACCCACAACCACCAGCGCAGAGCACAGCACAGTGTAAAATCCCATAAAGTTGGGTTAGTCAAAGTCTTGATCTGTAACACTCACAATCACATACACACACTAGGGAAGCAAGAGGCAGAAATCTCTTGGCCTGGTGCATGGACTCTGGAAACAATCCTATCAGGCTGCTGCCTATCCCTGTTCCCTGTGCACTTGAATATTGAAAGCGGACCGTGGGGGCCGTGACAATGTGGATAACAGTAGCAGACATACCTCCCACAGCGCTTCCAGAACAAGTCTTCAGAGGAATATATGGAACTCGGAACAGTTACAACAGAGCAGAGGATAAGTGAGAAGGAGACAAAGAACAAGACAGCAGGAGAGACAGACAGAGACAGAGAGACTGAGAAGTCATGCATTTGAGACTTTACCTACAGTATAATAGAGAAAAAAAAAGACTGATGTATGATCTCCTTTCCTTTTTTAAAGATTTACGATTATTTAATTAATAGTGAAATTACAGCACATTGAATTGATTAATTTTACTATTAATTTAACTGTGAAAATCTTAAAAAAGACCTAATTTATGTATGAGTGTTTGTTCGTTATTACAGTTACTACTGTATTAATCAAATCACAATCACTTTTAAACTTAAAAACAGCTGTTTAATGCCATTACTATCTTTTTTTTTTTTCAAATTAATTTTTTTAAATCATTTGAAATTTTTGTTTGCATTAAATTAAAATAAAATTTCATATTAAAACAAAACCATTTTAAATTAAATTATTCCATTTTCAATTGTTATTTTACTTTGAAATCAAAATACATGTAATCTTCATCATTTATTACATTTAGTTAAATCTACTGATTTTAATTCAGTTTAATTTTACGGAATTTTACTATTAATTAAATTGCGTAAATCTTGTGTATGTCCATTATTACAGTCACTAGTGTATTAATCATATTTAATCAAAATGATTGTTTAATGCTATTTTCATCATTTATTCAATTTAGCTACATTTCCTGATTTTTTCAGGTTTTTGTTTGCATTAAATTAAGATAAAGTCATTTTATATTAAAACAAAACCAATCATGTTATCTTTATAATTTATTCCATTTAGTTAAATCTCTTGATTTAATTGAGTATTACTTCACATTTAATTAAGATGAAATTATTTTAAATTAATATCAAATTAAATCAAACCATTTGCAACTGTAATTTTATGTTTTAAACAAAACTACAACTATAATGTTATTTCCATAATTTATTTCATTTATTTAAATTTCCTGATTTCAGGTCAGATATTTACTGTACATTAAATTAAGATAAAATAATTTCAAAATAAAATCAATTTAATTAAATTATTTTAATTTAAAAAAAAATATTTTTAAATTAATATAGACCAATTTTATATTAAATTTCTCCATTTGCAACTGTAATTACATTTTAAATAAAAATAAAAATATAATGTTATCACCATAATTTATTTCAGTTAAATTTCCTCATTTCCGGTCAGAAATTTACTTTGCATTAAATTAAGATAAAACCGTTTTAAAATAAAATAATTCTAATTAAATTATTTTAATTTTAAAAAATATTTTATTTTTAAATTAATATAGACCAATTTTATATTACATTTCTCCATTTGCAACTGTAATTACGTTTTAAATAAAAATAAAAATATAATGTTATCACCATAATTTATTTCAGTTAAATTTCCTGATTTCAGGTCAGGGCTGCATTTCCCAAAAGCATTGTAAGCTTAAGTACTTTGTAGATCCATTGCCACCAATGTAGCTACAATCAACTTAGCCTTAAGATGCTTTTGGGAAACGCAGCCCAGATCTTTACCTTGCATAAAATTAAGATTAAAACATTTTAAAATAAAATAATTCTAAAAAAAACACAACACAACAAATGTTGTATTAATTAATTGTAGTATTCATTATTTTAAATTAAAATAATTTAAATTAAATTAATATTGGTTTAATCAATTTTGCAGTTGTTTTAAATGAAAATAAAAACTTAAATTACACTTAAAAATACTTAAATTGAAATACTAGAGTTTTGACATTTTGGATGCAGAAATTTTTCAGAGTACAGACATATCCACGTCATGTGTAATATATATATATATATATAAAAATATATATATCTTGGATTTTTCAACTGTTATTTTACTTTATCCAGTAAAATAACACCAAGACAGAATTCTATTCTTTATATTTGTTTATGTGTGCACACTGATGTACATGGATTCATGGCTTGCATCTTAAGAAGAGCTGAACAATGACCTGAACGCTGGTTGTAATGACGGAGCCTCAGGGGAAGTGACACATCATGCATGTGGACAGGCGGTGACGCGGCAATAAATCCTCACTTCTGGCCTCTTCGTGTCTGAGCCAAAAAGTGTCACAAAAGACCTGAGCACAGCACCAACAAACAGATGTGTCAAATCGGTGTGAAGGGCCTGTTTGTGATCGCCATTGTTGCTTTCAGGCTTCCTGTTCTTAAGGCTTGTTCCCACCTAGTCCGATACAACTAAACGACATAACAAACGAATATTCACAAACAATATTTCACACCAAAAAAACGTTTGGCATCTGAACACAAGGAGAGTGTTTTCACAAGTTTTTTTTTTTTACCTAGACATCAAAATGCATGAATTTAGAAGAAAAACCGGTTTCCTTTGAAATCTTGTGCATGTTCTTTGTGCCAATTTCACTATATACAATGACCTCTTACAGTATATGTCAAAAGATTGAGGAAATGTACATTTTTTTAACTCATGACTCCTTTATTATTGACTGAATTAATTCTGAGGGGGAAAAAAAGAAAAAAATAGCAATTGAAACATGCATGCACACACAATCAGTTTTCTCGACTGCCTCCTGCAGTTGTTAATTTGGGACCCCTAGGGTTCTCCATATGTTTAGCACTCATACCTGTAGGACATCAAACACACTCACACGCACTCAATGATATTTAAAAATATCTTGCCTGTGCCATCTATCTTCATTAGCTGGTGAGGCCGAGAGACACCGCAGACACTCTCAACAGTTAATAGCATAAAAAGCACATCGTGGGCCTAAGGGAGTGCCAACACAAGAAGAAGAGAGCTATTAATATCCACACACACGCACACACACACATTTAGTATGTACACCCATGCTCGTATGAACACTCCTGCACATTTACACACACTAACCAACCATAAACCTTTAAGAAGACAACTACCTTCAGCATTATGAGGCCATGTCACCTTCACCATGCTCACAAACGTTATTCCTATCATGAAGCTCCAATCTGTTTTTACAAATATAAGCATTTTGAGCAAGACACTAGATTGCACTTAGCACAGTTAAGCCAGATACAGAATGTTTAATTAGATGTTTAATTAAATTTCATGAATTTTGACTAGCATGCATATTGCTGAAAGCAAAGCATTAGACATCTTGTGCTCCTTAAAAGAGCTTTAAGTGCTTTATATGGGTCTCTCGTATTTAATATAGACAAACTAAAGGCAAGGAAGGCAGTGCCTCCTCAAAATATTGGATGAGGGGAAAACATGTAGTACAAAAATATAAAACAACAGCAATATTACAAAATATAATATTCAAAAGTGTAACTCACTCGTTTTTCTAAAGAAGCATTGTCAGTGACACCAGCAAGTAAAGTTACTGGTGACTGAAGAAAGAAAGACATGAACATCTTGGGAGTTTTTAGTGAGTAATCAGCTTGGTGAAAATTAAAGTAATCTCTGTGTCTGTGACCAATATTTACCAAGCTTTGGTGACTGATGATCCGATAAATTTAAAAAAATCATTAAAAGTTAACTATTAACAGTGGTTAATAGCTGAACATACTGTAAGTTCACAAATAAAATATATTGTTTCAGTTGTTACAGCCTTGAGTTATTATTTCGAAATAAATGTAAAATGCTTAAAAAAAAAAAAACTTGATGAGATTCATACTTTTTTTTAATGAATAGAATATGTGACCCTGGACCACAAAACCAGTCATAATTTTAAATAAAGATGTATACATCATCTGAAAGCTGAATAAATAAGCTTTCCATTGATGTATGGTTTGTTAGTATTTGGCCGAGATACAATTTGAAAATCTGGAATCTAAGGGTTAAAAAAAACAAATCTAAATATTGAGAAGATCACCTTTAAAATTGTCCAAATGAAGTTCTTAGGCAATGCATATCACTAATCAAAAATTAAGTTTTGATATATTTACTTATTTACTTATATTTACTGCTTAATATCCTAATGATTTTCAGCATAAAAGAAAAAACAATAATTTTCACCCACATAATATATTTTTTGCCATTGCTACAAATATACCTGTACTACTTACGACTGGTTTTGTGGTCCAGGGTCACATATTGATTACACTGTTAATGTAAAAATATAAAATGGAAATTGGTAATGGTAATGTTTATTGAACCAAGAAAATGTGACTTTGACTTAAATTTACATTTGATTTAAAAAAAATAAAAAATTAAGACTTTGCCACCTCATTACAGAACACCACAGCACACCACTGATATATAAATAAGCAGAGAGAGCGAAAGAGATGGTACATGGTAATTATTCAGTATTAGGGTGGTTGGGATTTTGATTCATCCAAATGCATCTTTTGAGTTCATTGATTGAAAGGATTTATTTTTGTAAGTTATAAGTCATTGAATCATTCACCGAGTTGATTCCTTCAAAACACATGCTGTAGATACAGTTCTTCCACCCCTTTCTCTCATTTTTGTTAAGAAGATTGACTCACATGTCAGTTTGATCGACAAACACCCTTTTATTTAGTCAGTCGGCAGATCCACATCCACAAATGAGATGCGTCAGTAGGCCTACGTTTAGTTTGTTGAAGGCAGGAAGCTGACACACTGCGAAAGAGATACATCAGTGAACAAACAATATGAATCAGCTCATGGAACTTCACAATGGTTAGCTTGAGTCCATTGATTAAAGTTTGTGTGCGCTGAGTCATTGAATCATTCACCGAGTTGATTCCTTCCAAAAAACATACTGTATGTGCAATTCTTCCACCCCTTTCTTTCATTGCTGTGAACAAGACTGACTCACATGCCAAGCTGAATGATTGACAATTACCCTTTCATTCAGTCAGACAGCAGATTGTCACGAACAAGATGCGTTAATGTGTTCAATTCGTTGAAGGCAGGACAATGACACATTGCAAAAATAGATTACCAAGTGAACGTACAATTCATGGAATGATTTGTTCACCCAAACTGACTCATTTCCAAAAAAATACTGTATATATGCAGAGCCTAATGTTAAAAAGTGTTTGTAAAATATCCTTCAGGGTTACAAATCAAACATGGAAATAGAGTTTTCATGGTATTTAATCTACATGCACCTCTCAGCATGGAAGGCTTCTGCAGGATTGCATGTTACGGTTGGTGTCTTCAGGGTGTTGTGAATGTTTTAACCCTTAATAAGTACCGATTTCTTTTGTTCTACTGTTGCTATTTTAAACCACAGAGCTGCCGAGTAATTAAAAAGGAGAAATTTAAAAAAGCCAGTGTCCCGCCGAGAACATGCATCAAAGGAGACCTGTTTTTTATTGTTTCTTATTCATCCGGTTGTCCATCACTCTCTCTCCTTTTCTATTTCCCCACCATTTTTTTTTCTTCTCTTTCCCATTTATATCTCAGTGGGGAGTGGGTTTGCTCTGTCCACCAGTGTGGGCTGCTGTGGAGAGTGGCTTCGTTTCTCCACCGCCGGTTCATTATGTATGAGCACGGCAGATCCACAGATCTGCGGCAGGACGTTCGAGATGCTATCTTACCTCCATCTCCCCAGATACAGTTCAGGCATGATTATATCATGAGCCAGAACACGTTCCAGAACAAAAGCGTATCCAACAGCGCCTCTGATGTCAGCACACCTACAGCAGTGACGCCCATCCTGCGAGCAAAACATGATGATTGTTTGAAAATGACATGCAAATAGGTTTTTGAAAATTAGCCAAAGCTCTGCTTTCCTTTCAGATTCATCATTCACAATTTACAATGCAAGGATTTAAGTGAGATGAGTTTGTGCAGTTAATGTAGTTGATGTGTAATGTGAGAATTAAGTTGAAGTGCAAAACGAAAAATGCACACAGTGACACTATCATTAATAAAATAAAAAATAAAAGTGAAGATTTTTTGTTTTACTATACATATATATATATATATATATATATATATATATATGTTTTGCATTTTCACTTCTATAGTGAAACATCTATAGTAACATGAAAAATATGAACATTACGTTTGCATAAATATTGAAAATATAAAAATAGAAACAAATTTAGAATATAAAAGTGCAAACAAATTTTTAATAAATGCACACTTCGCTCTGGTAAAATTACATTTGCATAAATATACAAAATATAAAAAAATATATAAACTAATATATAAAATATAAAATATAATATAAAACAAAAACAAAACAGTCAAAAAAAATGAAAAAATGCACACTTCGCTCTGGTGAAATTACATTTGCATAGACGTAGAAAATATTTAAAAAATACATAAATATAAAACACAAAAACATAAAAATAAAATATACAAATATTGTGCAAAAAAAAAAAGCAAATGTCACTCTGGTAGACTAACATTAGCATTAATAAATAAATAAATAAATAATGAAATGAAATATTTTAATTATAAAAACAAATAGTAATCATAAGATTGTTTTGTACTAATAATAATAACTTATAATGATATGACTAATGATGAATAATTGAGAATTGCCTTTATATACACCAGTAGTGATACATTTACTACTCTTTCCAAATACAATATACTGTTTCATATAGTAATAGTACAAAAAGTGTACTATGCACTGCCTACACAAAATGAACCACATGAGAATTGAGGCAGACAGACAAAAATAAACGGGTAGGTAAATAAATATTCTTTGGCTAAGGGCACTATGTAAAGTAATGTTTGAAAACTGAAGGCAAAGAAAAAAAATAATCTTCTTTTGAAGCATATCCTTTAATTACTGAAATTAGAACGTCAAACAGCAAGACAAACATCTTGAGATTTGTCTTGAGTAAATAGCACCGTCTTCCCAGAGGAGTTTCAACAAACACACAAAATGAACAGGGAACATCAAAGTTATTTCCAGCACTTTACATATGCAGCTGTTAAAAAATACCAGAATCTGATTAACTGAATTTTAACCAACTATAGTTGGTTCAAAATTTTAATTTCGCATATATTCGAGCAATATGTGCTCTTGATTTAAAATAATTCAAAGATATTACATTGTAGCCTTCACAAAAAGTCAATATATTGCTTATTCAATCAAGTTTCATAATCTTAGGGCTGTTCGCTTTCCATCTGTGCTAGTTTTTAGTCTGTAAACATGACTTCACAGACAAGACTTCATGCAATTCATGCAGCTCCAGCAAACATGAATCTACTCTTTTCGCTATTAATGTACTTAAACTGCAACACTTCAAACGCTGCGCAAAGGGCCAAGGGCCCTGTAGTGTATCTGTGCAGACTAAAGTGATAGAAATGAGAAATGGAGGAAAAAGAAAACTCAGAGACAAAGAGACAAAGACAGATGGAGAGAGAGTTTGAACAATTATTTACCTTTCTGTTTAGAAACCGTGTGTACAGGCCACTAGCCAAACACAATCAGTGCAGAAGAATCCATGATGCCTATGAGAGACACGTCCCTCAGTAAATACATTGTTTTCTTCCTACTTTTCTCTTTTCTTTTATCTGTTCTTAAGCCAGTAAGCTAGCAGTGAAAATGCCACCTTGAAATGCCCATTACGGTGGCTGTCAGTGTGTGCCCAACAGCAGCTGCCAACCCAGGTGTAAATGTCACCTGCCCCTCTGTCCTCAAGAGATGGTCAGCGTGAGAGGAAAAACAGACAGCTACTGTAACAGAAAGAGAGAGAAAGAAAGAGAGGTGTAACACCAGCCAAGGGTAAATCATACTCTATTAAAATTATTAATCACTGCAATGTCATGATGAAAAATATTCTGCACTTCAAGAAAACTGCTAATAGCTCAATGGTACTACAAAATAATTTTTTAGGGGTAAGAAATTAACTTTTCTATTAAGGGGCAATATTTGCCCCCTGAATTGATTTCCAGGGACATTTTTTACATTTTACATTTTAATTAAATGTTGTCTTTAATATAAAATACTTACATTTACCCAATTACTTTAATCAGTATTTTAAACTGTTGTCAGTAACAACAGACCGTTTAAAATTGTATC